>JBBMKB010097272.1:0-10685 GCA_037833945.1 Alaria marginata | reverse complement strand
ACCGTGCATTACCGTGGTGGCTGGATACCGCGGTAAACGATACCAACCAAAAAAAGGCATACCGAAGTGAGCCCTGAAAAATACCAACCACCCCCACCCAGAATGCGCACGCACGACAAAGAGAAACGAACTCCGAATCACAACAAACTAATACCGCCCTTCCATTCCGGCTATCTTCCCACGTACCTGATCGGGTTAACTGGATGTTACGCCAACGAGCCCGGAGGGCCAAAAATATTTCCCAATTTTTCTGAAAAAATAATCTCCCACCGGCCTCGGATCAACCACGTTAAGGCCCGGGATTTTCTCCCCAGAACAATAATATACCCTTAAAACATCAACAGAACAGCTTTGCTATGGTTTCCCAGTAAGTGTACCGCTAGGGGCGGTCATACTCGCAATCGGGTCTGTTGGCTCCATGAATGCGGTGCCTTCTCTGATAGGCGCCTATAACACGCTTCCAACTACCAGGTACTTACTTGCTGGCACAACACGCAGCATTGGTCGGTGTGCAAAGCAGTCCGCGTACCGTATCCAGCACCCAAAAATCTAGCACACCCCCGCCCGCGGTCGAATTTCTAAACTAATATTATCGGACCATTGGGAGGGTACATGGCACCGGGCGATGCGTCTATGGACAGATCTTGACGAGAGATCGTTCCAAACACCGCAAGTGTCGTCGTACTCGCCCCCCCTAGTGTTGGAGAAAATCGTCTCCGAAATGTCATCCCACCCGCGGGGTGTGTTATCTTGCGTGTTTTTTTTGTCACACGGTAGTCCTGACAAGATACCCCCACCCCGTGTACGGCAGCGCTGCTTCAACAGGGACACCCCCCATTGTGTCCCACATCGACGTGCCTATCCGAGAACGACCATCGTTTACTGATAAGGCTCGTCCTACTTTTTGTTTTTGAAAATAATCAGACGAATATACGAACGACTCAACAACGAGAGCAACTGACTCCACAATAAAAAACACGGCGCGGGCTCTTTTCCGGCAAACCCTCCCCTCGCCAACAAAAACCGTGTTCTTGACCCCACAAGAAAAGCACGACGCGGGAGCCAGCAAGCAAACCTCGCCCCCCGCCACCTAAAAGCGCGCTCTTAACCGAGACCAGGGTCAACACGACAAAGAAAAAATGTATTTAAGCGCGTTCCTTCGAGATGCAGCCTCACTCGGAAGATCTTTCCTCGCGCGTGCTCGCCGAACGGTCGCCATCGCTTGCAACGAAAAACAACGTGTCTCCTCCGCTGTCCTCTGCGATCTACCAGTACAATACTTGTGGCTTCTCTTGTGAGGAGGGCGGGAGCATCGTGGAAAACTTGAGGGAGTAGCTCCCGCCCTTTAACAAAATCTGGAGGACTGCATGATTTTCCTCATTCATGCAGGGCTCTCAGAAAACGATCAAAACTCACAGATAGATGTGAAGCGTGCCGAAATGCAAACAGCAATTGGCAGCAAGCAATCGGAGCAAAAGCTCCGTGCCAGCAACGAACCACGAGGAAATGACGCCTCTTTCTCTACCTAAAACCTCTGCCGCGCACGCAAGCTGCGAGGTAGAAAGTACGACCACGTAGTAAAAACAAAAACCGTCCCAATATGAACATGAGCAGCACTAGAATAAACGAGCATCAAAGCGATTTGCTTCGTACACGACTACCCTTGTCTCCCAGACATTCTACTAAACCCACCCACGGGCGTACTAGATATTTTTCTCAAGGCCTTCCTCGAATCCACAGTCAAGCCGGTCAAGGATTTTTCAAAGCCCTTGCTTGCTTTTTTCGGATTCGGATTCAAGCTGATCGGCAAGAAATATGCCCCCCCCAGCCAAAAAATAATAATGTGATACCTTCGGTTAGGGACGAAAACCAAAGTACCTTTGTGTCGGCACGAAACCCTTCGACATTTTTCGAGGCCCTCGCTTACCTTCCTCGGACCCGCAGTCAAGCTGGTCCACAAATGATATGCCTCCCCTAGCCAAGAAACAACAACATGATACCTTCCTTTGATCTCGAAAACGAAGGCAAATGATACCTTCGTTTAGACACGAAAACAAAGAGGAATTGCACTTTTCGTTTTTGGGCACAAACACGAAATAACCTTCGCTTCGGTACGAAAACCGTAGGTATCTATCTACCTTCGTTGCGGCACGAAAAAAAACGAAGGGAAACTATAATCTTGCACGCACTCGTAATGTTTGCCAGGGTCTGCCTTGTCCTACCTAAAACCTTCCTATTCGCTAGTCGTGGTGGTGGTCACCTACTGTTCGTTTTTTTACCCTACGTACCGGGAGGAATTTTTGAGCCAATCAGGGCGTAGGTCGATGTCGGACATCTACAAAAGGGTTTATGAACGGCCAGATACCGCTCGTGCGCCCGCTCAGGTGGACCATTCATAGTTTTGTAGTGGAAACACACACACGACGTTAATTAGGCACTCGTCGTTGACCCGATGAAAACATTTTCTACATAAACTTATGGTGGACGTCAATCAAGCCTAACGTTGTTTGCCTGTGCTTTCAAAAACGGGCATCTGCCCCCGGCCCGTGGTGCCGTGCTAGTTCCCTCAACACATCTACGGGTAGGCCCGTGCTGTGCTACTGTAGTTCACATACCACACACGGCCCATGGTCCTAGTTCAGAACGGGCGTGGGTCACCGACGGTAAATTAAGAAGTGCGACATTTGCCGCCGGCCCAGCCCGGCCCAGTCCGTGCTGTGCTACTCCGCAAAACACACACGTACACACGGTCTGTGCTGTGCTAGTTCACCTAACGGACACACACACAAACCGCCCTTGTTGTGCTACACTACACACATAGCATACGCTGTCCACGGCTGGCTCCAGTTCAGCACGGGAGGTCAGAAGAGCTCGAAGCCTGTAGGGAATGCATGCCCAACCCAACGATCGAAAACAACACAAAACACGAGCGAGTCCGCGGTGTACTACCTAGTCCCATTCGCAGCATCTGCAGGAACAGGGAAATGGTATCCTAGGTCCACCATCTCGCAAGCCATTGGGTCGTGGCCCGATCGGCAGAGTTTCCGCACTCGCTTTTGGTCGTGTTCGGGCACGTCACCTGTCAAACGCACCCTCGTTATCGGGAACGTCATCGTCCGCGTCTGTCGGGGGGAAAAAAAAAGAAGTAGGGCAGCGTTCCTATCAGAGGTGGGTACAAGATATACAGTCTACTGGGGGGAAATCGTTCAATAGGATAGATATGCGTATACTTCAAATACCAGGTTTGGGTCATACCACTGTAGAGGTTCAGCAAAAAGTTCCTGAGCTTTCCTAACATGAGGAGCTCAATATCTCACCCGAAACATGACCTCCAAGATTTTCGTTCGCGCAACCCGATCCACATTTCCATCCGCTAGTCCTAAAACAATTACACTCGTAAAATGATCATACCAACTGGTAGTTCCTCACTTCAGGAGCTCAACCGGTCAGGAACGTTTGACCCCAACAAAGTGCAACCCCTACCGTGGGATGAGTCGTTTTCCGTATTCACGAACACATGCTATATTTCCGGCCAAAGCCGTGCAGTGTCTATATATAGCGGGGTCGTAATTAAGTAGTTCAAGTAGTCAATTTAATTGATTGGGGTTTGGTTGATGATTAATAATTTTAATCGGGATCCAGGGAGACGATGCAGTTATTGGGACGTCCATCGTCCGCGCCTGTTGGTTGGTACCAGGTAAAACAGAGCAGCGTTCCAATCAGCGATATGGTCGAGATTCCTGGCGTATAAAAAAAACGAGGAAAACATGTAAAAACGATCGGCCGGCTTATTATCACGCAGCTTGCAAAGCTGAGTACCGACCGCTCAACCGGTCGAACTCACAGCTGATGACGTATTTCGAATATTTTTTATAAAAACATGTCAGCAGACAGGTACATACATACTAGCCAAATAGCACTACCCCGAGCGAACAGATCGCACTTGCGCTACAGCCCACAGGAGCATGTGGGCGTGCCGCACTAGTGCAGCTCAAGTCGTCCGCGCTGCGGCGTTCTTGGCCCTCAAAACACCTTTGACGCAGCACGAGGAGGACCCAAGCGTAGCAGCACAGAAACCACAAAACCACACGGAAACAAAAAAGATGGGGAGGCATCCCCGGGGGCCAAAGGTAAATCAACTGAACTAATAGAAGGCAAACAAGGAACAGCCAGAGGCTCACCGCTATGTTGTTCGCCTTGAGGTGAAAGCCCAGGACCATCTCGGAGTCAATCTCGGAGCCCATTTTCGCCGCGTCCGCGTCGATGAAGGTAGAGATGCGGTTCATCATCACCTGACACAATTTAATAAGAACGAAACGAGCCCCTTAGTGAGTAAGTATCGAACGACTACTGAGGAGGGGGGAACTGTGGAGGACAAGACAATCGGCATGCTGCATGTTCATCCAAAGCAGGCCCGTCGCTTCCATTCGAGTGATATAACTGAATAAATACATTTGCTACCGTCAACGCGTTTTGATAAATGGTACCACGAGCCACGCCCTACATGACACGATTCTAAAGCCAAAGTCAGCAGAAAGAAGCACAAGTCGGCACCATCGTTGCTCTCACCCTCATGGCGGTTACGGAGCCGTACGCGAACCGGTCGTTCTTTCTTTTTCCCGCGTCGACATTCGTCCCGAAGCTCGGCACATACACCGTTCGCTCCGGCAGGGGAAACTTCCGACTGAAATAATGCCATAATGCCGGCCATTGTTGTTCAAGTTGTTGAAGTTGAAGTTGTTGTCATTGTTGCCACGGCCGGTACAACGCGCGAGTAGGTGCAACACGACGAATTGACGCGCGAAGGAGACGCGGCGGAGAAGGGAAAGCGACGTTGAGCGAGTCGAAAACTACTTTTGCACATGCGTGTTTTGCACATGCGTGAACGTGATCTGATCACGCCAAAGGGTACTTACTCTACCACGTTGGCATCGAGCAGCCCCAATGTTTTTTTGTTTCCCCCTCTTTGCCACGGCCGGCACAACGCGCGAGCAGGTGCAAACACCGGAGTTAACGCGGAAGTCGACGCGGCAAAGGAGGGGCGGTGACTGTTAGCGGGTCAAGAGGAGACAAAAAATACTCGCGCGTGCGTGAAAGTGGTCATACGACCACGCCAACAACCAGAAACAACGACAACGCTTTTAAGCCTCGGCGAAACGTTCGAACGCGCACTGCGATGAGACGCCGACATACATAAATACATCGCGTCAACCGGCGTGCGGGAACAGCATGCCTCGCATCAGACAAAAGGGCAAGTACTCGTACACGCGGCTTTCAACAAATATGAGTTTACCACGAAATCCTCTATCTTACAGTACATCCGAGGTGTATTTATATTTCTGAGGAAAAAAGGAGGGTTTGCCGATCGATCTCTCGCCTGGGCAGAGGCCGATGTCGACGCGAAACTCGACGTCTGGTCTCATCACCAGGATAACGGCGTCAAACCGGAAACGAGAAGCAGAACATATGATACACAGCCCAGTAAACCAGACACAACATTACAGGAGAGAAATACAAACAAAAAATAAGAAAGAAAGACATACATACATACATACATACATACATACATACATACATACAGGTAGCGTCTATCTACAACTGCGTGCGAAAACAGCATGCCCTGCGGCACTAAAAAATAAGAAAGAAAGACATATGCATACATGCATATGGGTAGCGTCTATCTATAACTGCGTGCGAAAACAGCATGCCCTGCGGCAGGCAAAAGGGCTTTTTACCAATCGATCTCTTTCTTACCTGGGCAGGTCGGTATCGACGTGAAACCAAACGTCTGGTCTCGCCAGGATGACGGCGTCGTACTGAAACCCCCTCTCCACCGAGTACATGCTCATCAGGCTCCATACCGTTGCCATCGACCAATACGCTCGAAACACGTTCCTGTTTCGGGCGGAAGCCGGACGAACGGGTCGGGGTCAGTGGGGGAATAAAAGAAAAAGGGCAGGGAAAAAAATCCCGAAAACTAAAAAAATGCCTTTGGTTTTGATGTTTGATGCCTTTTGTTCGGGTAAAAAGAGCACAATACGCCCGAAAGACGTTTCTGTTTCGAGCAGAGACCGGACACGGGGGGGGGGGGTTGGGGTCGGGAACATGAAAAAAAAATGAGGTACGACGAAATCCCCCAGACCTTCAAACATGCCTTCGGTTTTCGTAGCAGAGCTAACAATTTTGAAAAATATCAATATCACACAGGCATACGGTATCTCGTCCCACGGCCTGCCTAACGTCGGCTTGCCTCCTCGCTCACCTGATAACGCTGGGACCCGCGTCGCCCCCATACTTCCACTGAAAGTGCGTCGCCTCCGTTATGTCTGGCCAGAGTCGATCGAAATCGTCTTGGTTCGTTACCAGACTCCTAAATAAATATGGGGGAAAACGCGGCGGAATCACAAAAAAAAAATCACGGCGGTTACACAAAAATCGCGACGGTTTCGCCCGTGAGCAAAAGCGAGAGCGAGAAAAAGCGGGAGCGGCAGGGTGAGAGAAGTGGCGAAACACGAGTGAATGTTCGAGCGACTGGCAAGCAACATACGCGTGTTACGGGTAGAGGTTGGGGTGGGAATCGGCGGGGGGGGGAGGAGGGGGGGCACTCATTTCATGCATACCCGTAGTCGTATGACCGAAGGCCCTCGCATCGCTACAATGCCGGGACGGAGCACGTCGAATTTTCACCGACCAGGGAGACATCGCGTGAGGGAGGGGGGAGTCAGTTATGCTCTTTTAATTCGAATGCCCCGCGTGTTACAATTTCTTGAAGTTCGGATGCCCCTCTTTTTCATCAGAGGATACAGACCTACGACTTCACTACTGTTATTTTTCCATCGGGGGATGCTTCTTTTCGTTGTTGTTGCGTTTTTTGCTACCACGAGCTATCATTCAGATACATGATGAGCTATGTTGGGGGAAAGGTCAACGCCATCATCATCATCACGGTATAGAGCGAGCATCGCCAAGCACAGCACCGACCTATTCGGGTTGAGAGCTTGGTAGTCCTCCGCGTAGGGCGCGTACTTGACGTGCTTTTCTCCTGCCCGAAGATTGTTCACCTGTGGCGAGGGACAACGCGGAAACGCGACATAAACGAGAGCGTCAAAATGGCGAACCACGGGGCAAACCCAACCCACCCGGCAGGCTGGAACTCCACAACAACCACTGGAACAACGGTAGAGTTAGCGAAATAGGCGACAACGACAACAGCGATGACGGGCACCACTGTCTGTCGACCATCGGAAATCCGATTTGAAAAAAAAAATGTCACAGAAAGGGCTTTTCATAGAGACGACAAAAAAAAACGCGAGCGCTGCAAGCAGCATCCCAAACGAAGCATGCGAATAAAAAACCAAAAAAAAATGGGGTCGTCTGTAACATTTCCCACTAATTCTGCTCTCTCGTGGTGGCTATCCCAACCTCTTGGGGTTTGACACGAGAGGGCCGGAACGTCGAAAACGCGACATCATTGGAAGGGTGGGGGCAAATCAAGCATGTGTTATAATACTCGGTTGAGGCCAAAGCAAGTCTGTGATGTACCGATGGACAAAAACCGGTACACGAATGCAAGCGTATCGGGCAAAAGTTTGTTTTTACCCGCATCTCCAATGAAAATCTTTTTAAAACAAAGAAAAAGAAACGGCGTTCAAAAGCAAACTCATCGGCGCTGCGATCAGTTGTACCGATGGACCAAAACCGGTACACGAATGCAAGCGTATCGGGCGAAAGTTTGATTTTACCCGTATCTCCAACAAAAAATCTTTTCTTTTTTGAAAGAAAAAAAAGTGGCGTTCAAAAGCAAAAAATCATCGGCGCTGCGATCAGTAAGTACGACGGGAGGAGCACGTGGTGTCGACAAAAGCGATACGGGCCCTCAAGTCAGAAGACAAGTGCAACTATGGGGATAGCACTTTCGTCCGAAACATTTCTGGCTTGACAGGGCTCCTCAACTAGGAAAACAAGCTAGCCAATACCGTGGGAACTCCGTTTGTGTTTCGCAGTATCCGTCGCTAAAAACTTAGGCCATGTGGGGATTTTTTGTTTATAGTTATTTGTGTTGTTTGTTTTTTTGCTCACCTCACCTATTATCTTCGCACTATTTATTTCTCCTTCTCCCGCCCTAGACGTAACTCAGACCCGAGGTCACTAATCAGGCCCTTCTCCCCCTTCCCCCACTACGGCACGCGCCTTCATTTCTATGACGAGAAGGGTACGGCACTCTCTCCCCTCACCACTCGCATCGAATTGAATGGTTCATCCGGGTGCACTTCTATTTTCTCGAAATCGAAGCCAGTTTGTTGGGTGGGCTGGATACAGCAGTGCTCGAGCGGGGAGAGCTTCAGAACACTCTTACCGTACGTACGTACGAAGTATATATAATATGCGTCTGTAGGTGTTTTCTCGCAGTCGGTTGTTGGGTGGGGGCACAGAGCTCAAGCGCGGAGAGAATCTGAGAAGCACTTATACCGTACGCAGTATGATATGCGTCTGCGTCTGTAGGTCCTTTCTAACCTCTTTGGCGGCAGTGACGAAAAAAAATGACGAGGTTACCATCGGGCACACGAGGCAGCCCGGGGGGGGGGGCTGCCGGGGTGGGAGGTGTATCAGAGCTGCTGCGCAAGGAGCTGAACCAAACGCCCGCAGAACACATCTGCGATGCCCAGACCTCTGAATTATCTTCCTGTTAGTGTATATCAATGCTTCATAATATTGCACATATCGATGTTTTGGTGGCAAACACACGGAGCCCAGAGCGGGTTAATAGCCATCACCCCACAAGGCAAAGCAAGAAAGAAGAGTACGTACAGGCTCCGGTACTGCTGCATTTACACCTGATGCGTACATAGGCGCGTGGTGGGGTGATCTTAAAAGACGGTCGGAACACACTCAGGACATGGCATAACCTCAATACTTGCCATGTACGGCATACGCTTCGAGAACGGCGGGACATCCGCGCCAGCGGCGGTGACCGTTTCATTACGAGCAAAAACGCAAGTGCAGTTTACACGGCGCTAAACACTATAAAACCCCTTTTGAGATCGCCAACGCCGGATTATCAGGGCGGAGAGTCGGCTGGACATCACACGGCTCGTAGTCGTAGTCATTAGTTGGGCGGCGGAGGAGTTGAAGCCAACCAGCTGGCGCAGTCTCTCGTAAAAAAACGCCATTCGTCGAGCAAAGCACATAACTACAAGGGTATAATATAGTACCTAGCCAACTAATGACCAACCAAACGCTTATATTATAGTCAGCCAACCCACAGCCCTGCGGATTATACTCCCGTCACCGTCGCCGACAAACCAACGCACACAAGCTGCCACAGTTACAAATACAAAATATCCTACTGCGCGAGTCCCTACTGTAGTGCTACCTACTGATATTAATAACCATATTGCCAGAGGGTGTGTAACTGTAGTGCTACCTACTGATATTAATAACCATATTGCCAGAGGGTGTGTAACTGTAGTGCTACCTACTGATATTAATAACCATATTGCCAGAGGGTGTGTAACTGTAGTGCTACCTACTATTATTAATAATCATTTTGCTTGCCAAGAGGGTATGAAATTATCGAGGGAAGCTGTTTTTATCGGGAGAAACCATGACCACAGATAGCAAAGCGTTCCTGTTGCCGAATAATAATCGGTCCTCCGAAACTCGCGTTACCTCCGCGCGACGAACGCGGTATCATAACCTCGACCACAGATTACTATGATGTATATGGTGCCGGCAAGTTTCACGTGAAAAACCAGCCCCGCTACGGAAGAAATCCAAACGGTTCGGCTCAAACGAGCGACTTTTTTTTTCACGCGCTCTTGATTTTCATTTCAGACCGCCGTTTCTTTTTAATTTTCCCGCTGGAATCTGAATTTTTCAAGTCTGACAAACTTCCCCATTAATAACACACCGAGATATGTATATATCTACTTTTCCGTCTTGGTACGGAGTAAGAAACATGGAAGCATCCACAACGCCGTCGGGGAGTTAGCAGGAGCACGACGATAATGCTCTCAAGTGTTTCGACTTTTGTATTTTCGTAGTATCCAATGTCCCATATATTGCGAATTGTCTGGATTGAATTGAATGTCCCTTACATACTCCAGAACAAGGCACGTACAAACTCTTTCGACAGAATAATCCCAAGAATTTTCCACGATCATGGGCCCCTCCCTCTACAGTAGTCTCGACAGCGACATGGCAAGGCCCAAACCCCCCCAGAAAACGCGTTTTTGCTCGTTTTTGGGCCCAAAAAACGCAGATTCCGGCCAACCAGTTTAGACTAAGGTAGCAAAAATGCTCGTTTTCGGAGCCCAAGACGCCGATTTCGTCCCCGAAAACCTCGTCACAAGAATGAGAGGGTAGTGGTAAGGGGCAGGATAACGAGGTTTGGTTCGGATTCAGGCGCGCAGCAGACGCATGCTCGTGGGGTGTGGGGGATGTTAATGTTTTTTTTTCGAGGCCACACCGCCTCCTCACTTGTGGAGCTCCACACCTCACCCAAAAACTGTTTGTTTGTTTTTTGAGTAAACTGAAAGAGCAACCCGATGAACAAACAAAAACAAACCCCATGGCCTAGGCATAATACCTGTACAAAAAAAATACCGTTTTTTTAAAAAAAATGTTTCAAATACGTCAGCTGTGAGTTCGATCAAATTAATGGTCGATACTCATCTTTGCAAGCT
>JBBMKB010097261.1:0-10686 GCA_037833945.1 Alaria marginata | reverse complement strand
CCCCACGCGCCCTCCCCCTCCCTTCTCCTTCTCGCTCTTCTTCTTGGCGTTCTCGTTTGCATGCCGTAATCAGCTCTTTTCGGCCGCCCTGGGACACCTCGCCATGAAGCCATCCGCCGCTTTGACGATCCCTTGGTACCACTTGCTGGCCTTTTTGGCCGCCGTGGGCCATAGCACCGTCTCTACCCCGAACAGTTAAGGGGAGGTTTCCGTCGATCTCGCTTTGGCTTTAAACACCGCGATGTCTTCTACCAGGCATCGGGCCGGTATCTTTCCTGGTAGACCCGGTCCCGGATTCTCCCCACCGGCCATCGTCCCGAACATCACCCGGCGGGTTAGTCGCTCAAGCTTTGCGCGCTGTACGGCCCTCGCAAGAAGGAGACGCCGTTTGCGGATGGTTGTCTCAACGCTCTCGCATTGTGCCTTCTTGAGAACTTTGGCATACGACATGCGGTGGTTGCTATTACGGGGGACCATACATAGTAAATAGGACCAAATAGTGTTAGTAAAAATAGGGAAATATACAGGTTTTTGTGTGCTCCGTAGGTCCTGTTTATTATGGTCCCCCGTAATAGTCTGAAAACAACTACCAGTATACTCGTAAAAAAAATAATACTAACCGGTAGTTCCTCACTTTGAGGAGCTCAACCGGTCAGAAACGTTAGGCCCAAAAAGTGCAACCCTCACCGTGTGGGATGGCTCTGATAATTCGATCGCGGGTGCTGCGGCGTGTGTGTGTACCAGTACAATTTATCTCCAAATGAAGGATACAAGCCGGTGACTCGGATCCCCTTTAGGCGATACGTAGCTACTTTAGTACCACAGGGTCAACACTGACTGCGAATTAAAAAAAGCAAGACGTCCAGTCTTAAATCATTCTGCGTGCGGAAACTGTAAATGTATAACCCGCCTTGAGGGGGACGAGGTCTGATAGTTGTGGAACTCATAATATATATATTATTGTCTTGCTACCTGGTATGAGAAAAACAGGGGCTGTCTGGTTGTTTGTGTGGTCTTCAGTTTCTGGTATTCGTCATGTTTTTTTGTGATTGACATTCACGATTCACGCTGTGCACATCATTAGTGATATGATAGATGGCAAACACAGAGCAGTACCTCCAACAATCGTCACTAAGACGATATAATTAAGTACCAGGTACGTCGCATATGCGATCACTTTTTCCCCGTAAATTTGACCATCAGCCGTGTCCCGCCGTTCTTCGAAATGTACCTGTCTGTATGTGGCGTACCGTTCGCAATTTCGGAGTCGAACACATGGAACCAAACACGGGTACAGTTTGGGTTCGAAATATTGGAACAAGAGAGAGAGTGGATATAAAAAAGCCCTGCACGGGGTGGCAGTCTTCTGGCGGAAAGCCTCGGAGAATCTACTACAAAGTGAAAGAGGAAGAGAGGAAAGAAGCGGATATTACAAACATGGCGCGCCCCACCGACCGCAGCGTAGCTTCTCTCGGGTTGGCGGAGACGGTTATTCAAGACCTTCTCTGCCCCATTCCAACCCAATACTTACATAATGAATGGCAGAATACATGACATATGTGATATCAGTAGTATATATATGTGTGTCATATGTTACGTAGCTGGAGCAAAAGTCGTACATCCGTCAAAAAATGTACAAGTGAAATCGGAAGTCAGCGTGCATACGTATCAGGCCCGTTCTGGTATACCCTGGTATACAATAGTATACCCTGGTATACAATAATACATACCTGGTACTGTACGTTTCGGGAATCGCAGCTGAAACCCACACACTGTATCATACCTGGTACACCGCATGTCACCAAGGGAAAACCAAATAATGTCCAAACCGAGGAGCAAAAACATTTGGGGAAAAAGAAAAAACAGGAGAAATAGAAAAACGAAGCATGTAATACCTTGTCCCTTCTAACGGTTCTTCCGCGGCTCAAATAATTGTTGCCGGGAACACGCTAGCTGGAACACACGGCAACGCTGCTGCAGCATTCTGTACCAACCCGTCGTACGTCGGTGTATGACACATCATATCATGCTCGTACCCGTGGGTATGCTATCATATTCAGGATCTGGATCTTGGAGCTGCTTGACAGTAGCTCTAAAAGATGATACCAGGAGGACTTTCAGACCTCTCGAGAGCATCGAGAGCATCATCGTGCTAAACAAAAAAAAACGAGCACACACATACATACTGGGCAGACCGAAATACTATCACACCACACCAGACAGCACGATATGTACAGGCATGGGTTCTTGTTCAAGCTATACAGACGGACGCGGTTGTTACGGACGGACGCGGTTGTCAGCACGCACCGCCCTCGCTACGATGCGACGCGAAGTTCTCAGATTCAGTCAAAACTTCAACGTATATCATAGCGTACTGCTTGCTGTATGATACCAGGTCATGGTATGAGAAAAGCAGCCAAAGGCATCACAAGAAGTTTACAGCAGGATATAATCGTATTAACAGCAGTATAGGCCATGGCCCCGCAGTAGACCACAACGCATTACGGCTGAAAGCAAAAATCGTGCCAGAGCTGCCAACAAAGTATCGAGGTATATATCCTACACGCCCACACGGGCAAGCAACCCACCCACATTTTCAGAATCTTCAGGTCGCCGTGCTGCACTCGTCCCTGCTGCTTCTGCTGCTTCTGCTGCAGCAGCTGTTGCTTCTACCGATATCGACTCGTCGTCGTCGTCGTCGTCGTCGTCGTCTTCTCGCCACAGCGATTCGTTCCCAAGGATGTCCGTAGAGCCCGCCCCTTCGCCCAAGAGCATCCACATATCTCTTCCGCAAAGCGAAATTGACACCTCGCCTTGCCTTCTGTTTCTTCGAAAAACGTTGACTGGTGTGCGGGTGCTTGCGGTGCTGCAGCTACTGCTGCTGCTGCTCGTGTCGCAATCGAGGCTTGCTGTACTACTCCCCCCGTAACTGCTTGAGGCTGGGCTTCCCGTGGCCCGACATTCACTGCCCAAGCTGTACCATGGGCCTTGAGCCTTGAAGCCTTCCAAGTTCCCCCCGCAGGAACAAACAGCAGCAGCAGCAGAAGAAGCAGCCCCAGAGTACCCGGTTTGAAGACTCGAAAAACGAAAAAATAATTTGAATGTTGCAGGCGAACACGGCGGTGCTCCGAACTGCCAACTTTGCACTTTGGGCACGAGTTCCAGCTTGGCTCCAAGCCTCCTAAGCTCCAGAAGTATGAGGCAAGCGCTTGCGCTTAGCGTAGATGTCTCCAAAAAATCACAAAAGCTCCACAATATTTCACTTACAGTAGAAATGCTATTAATAGTGTGTATTATAGTGTTCCGGAGCTGAGAGCTCTCTGCTATTATAGGCTCCCTGAGCCCTGAGCCCACTGCGGCCAGCACCAAAATATTGCTGTATATGAAACCCCTGCATGTCTGCTTAGGGGGTGTTTCTACGAACTGCGGAGGAGACTGGGGACCCGGTCACAGAAGGCTGTAGGGTATGGGGTACCTCTCCTGCCTCTTGGCCGTGTCGAACCAACAGTAGCAACAACAGTAGCAACAACAATGCTGAATCGATCGTCTACAGCACGGTTCTGCTGTCATTAGTCAGAAGCCTCTGTGCTGTCGGTAGTCAGGAGCCACTCACTGGTGCTGGTGTTGAGGCAGTTTTTTTCCCCCAATTGACTTTTTTTGTGTTGGCCATGCCTCACGCAAGGGAGGCTGCATCAGAGGAGACGGGTGACAGAGTAGTTGCAGCAGCTCCTCAGATCAGCAGCAGCTCTCCGCCAAGGAGCAAAGTTTTTCGCAAACGAGGGAGATCAAGCCTGCACTTCTCGGAGACTGCCATCCCGGCCACTCCGCCCCGCCATGGGTCAGGAATAGACTGGAGAAGCAGATACTTCAAGTCGTCATTGGATTCTTGTTCGGGTTCTGCTGCGACGTTCGACTGGGGCTCCGCGTTTACTGAGCGAGCCGTCAATGCTTTTCGAGCTTGCCCCGACTTTAAAATTTCGGGTGTACGACATCTGTGTGAGAGGCTCTGCTATCTACGTGCTTACGAGGTACGATCAACGAGCAGGGAACGAAAGTCAGGCGAACATGAATTCTTGGAAGAACCCCGGAAATCCAGTTGACGCGTCGACAGCGCGGCGGGCGTCTGTTGCGAAATCGTGAAATCGTAGTCAGCAGTCAGGATCGAAGATGTCGGGAGACATGTCAAGCAAGGCAAAACATGCGCTGTCAAGGGTGTAGGGCCGAAGTTTTCCACACTAAAACCTAGTATTTTGATGTCAGTCACAGCATGTCAAGGCAAACCTTCTGTCTGTCAAGGGTTGAAAGTCCTGTCTCCCGACATCTTTGGTCAGGATGATATGTACCAGCCATCAGTCTCGTACATACTGTAGTACAGCCCGTTCAACTTTCAAATTCAAAATTCGCAGCAAATTGTTGGAGGGCGGTCCAGCGCTGACTCTCTTGTTGAACTTAGCCACCGCCGTACGCCGTACACCAGGTATGATACGGTATACGGTGTGCTAAAAAGTATCTTACGAGGGTACGAGCTAAACTTGATTATCAGTACTCCACACCAGGTATCGGACTGGCATCATAAACTGGCCGGCATTGATCCCACGTAGACAAACTGTTTTGACGGACGACCCTCTAGACTCGTACTGCGTTGTTGTGTTGGGGCTCCCAACGCACGGTGTGACTGGAGACGCCCGAAACAGGGAATGATGTCACGATTTTTACGTCTGATAGGGGCGAGATTTTAAATCACGACTATGGTATGGGGGCATTTAGGAGCCATCCCCGGGTTTCAGTCCTTGCATTTCGCTTATTCCCGCTGAAACCGTCCTCTCCAGCAGACTACAAACCCGTATCCAGCTCCCACAGACCAGCATGCAACGACAGCGAAGCCCTGCAGCCGCGATTCCCGTGGAATATAAACCCTGACTCTACTACTGTACCTGGTAGGGTGTATATCACGCCACACACCAAGGACGCGTGTTTCCTCGGCCCTACGTAGCCAATACATTTCCGAGAAACAGCCTTTTTCAGTCTTCTCAATAAGTTTCGCCAATTTCCTCTCGTCCAACGACAAGAAGGCATCAAATCGAGGCGGGGACGAAAACAATCATCCCTTGGTGGCGCATGTACTGCATGAAGCATGATTCTACGAAAACACAGACCGGTAATATTTGTAGTACTTTTTCTGGTACGTTTGGGGGTTCGAAAAGACGATACATACTTTATGCACAGAGCTTAGCAGCGAATAAATACTAAAATCCGGGGGTTTCCATTTTACTTGGGGGCATTTTGGGTGGGGGGGATACGGGACATGCCGAATTTACTTTGATAAACATTTTTTCCTCGAGTTCTATAAATTTCTGGTAATTATAGTTAACGGGAAACACGCATCCCCGCCACAATCCCGTAAAATCCTGCTGCAGCTCTCACAGCCCTCTAGACCGGAACCTAGCCGTAACCTCAACCCTATCCCTAGCCCCAACCCGAAACGCGAGGCCTGAAACCCGGGGATGGCTGCTAAATGCCCCCGTACTGTAGTTGTGATTTAAACATTGCCTACGTAAGACCAACTATTATGGGGAATTTTTGGGGCGATGTTTTTGCCTGTTATTTTTCGGGTTTTGGGAAATAACTGGATGAGAAAATATGGGACCTCCATCATGGCTTCTGATTTTTGGGAAGTGTTTTTGTACTGAATTGCTTGTTTTTTGTTTTCCCGTGACGCTATATGGCTTCATTTGATACGCAAAAAATATTAGAAAACGGCCAAGTTTATCTCTGGTTTCGAGTTAAAAACAGGTGCATTCTTAAGTTCGTCCCAGTTTCTCGGGCGTACCAGAAATATGGACACGCCGTCCTGGTGTGGGTCTCTCACTGCTGTTACGTTGTGTCGTAACGGTACATACACGTGCGGCAGGCAGTAGTTCACCACCAGTAAAATAACACAAGAATAAAACAGGGATTTTCACGGGTCATGACCCGACCCGTGGGTCGGGTCAGGAGGTTTTCAATATATCACGGGTCGGGTCGGGCCAACAGGTTTTGAAATCTCACGGGTCGGGTCAAGATGTTTTCAAATCTCGCGGGTCGGGTCGGGTCTGGTCGAGTCGGGTCGGGTGAGGAGGTTTTCAAATATCACGGGTCGGGTCGGATTCATAACCACCGAGATACGGGTCACGTCACGGGTCGGGCCGCGTTGACCCGCGAGTTGTTTAGTTCTGACTCGCGGGTCGGACCCACATACCGGACCTGTGGATCCAACACTTAAAAAAGTTACCGCTGCCCGAGGGTCTCTCTGGTGCCGATCCTCCTTTTTGATAATATTCGTACGATGAAACGCCGCCATATGTATACGTTCTTGTCCACATCCATCCATACCCATTAAACTTAGGCCACATATCACTAACAGGCCATTTTTGTTTTCTGCTCGTTATTTTCTGCAGCGGACTTCCGGGAGCTTAAGGAGCTGTACGGCATGACGGAGTGTAAGTTCGGGCACAGAGACGAGGGAGCAAAATCTGACTACTATGACCCCCTTATTCACGGCAGTCGCGAATCGAACCGCCAGTGATCTGTATCCATCCGTTATAGTGCTACCGTGGGGGTCTCCATATAATGCCGGTTGAATAGTGCATGTTGCCGGTATAGTGCCGGTTGAATAGTGTATATTGCCGGTATAATGCGGGTTGAATAGTGCCTATTGCCGGTGTAGTGCCGGTGAAATTGCTTGGCACGACTGGAATCCGCTATGCTAGTACCAGTGTTGGTGCTACACTCAATGGTGCCGGTGCCCGGTATACTGCCGTGGTGATGCTCCCGTTTTGTTTTTTTCCGGGGTATGTTACAAGTACGGTATATGGTACCTGTTACCCGGTATATGATACGGTATGGTGTATGGCAGGGTAGTATCTGTCATGTTGTGGTTATGGTATGGTATGGGATATGGCAGGGTATGATTTACAGTAGTATGGTATTAGTATATCTGGTTTTATGTGTATGGTATATGGTATGGTATGGATTGATATATAGTATGGTGTCGGGTGATATATGGTACGGTAAACAAAGTATGGCGTGTCATGGTATGGCATGTCGTGGCATGGTATTCACTGGTTTAGCATGCTATAATGTACCAGTGGTACGGCTTTGCCCATGGTAAAATGTAGTGTGGCATGTTATGGTATAGTCTAGCCTGGCTTGATATGGTTCACTGGCATGGCGTGTGACTGGTCGATCTTTTTCTAGGTCGCTAGTCGCGATATTTTCAGCCGGGCGGTCCCACGCAAGACCCGATGTTTTCTTGGCTGGCGGGGTCGTGTCGCCGATTCCGCGGTCGGTAGGAGGGACAAGGCGGTCGGTGTTGATATCCCCTATCCCCTATTTGGAGGCGGTGGCGGAGAGGGGGAACGGGGCAGAGCAAAGTCGGGGCGGCCGTGACGACGCAACTAATGGATGACAGTTCGGGACGAAGACGGCCGGCCGGGTTTCTTGGTTGAACGCGATTATTTACGGGAATGTAGTTTCAGCGCACGCAAGATAAATGGATGCCTTTTCTGAAGTTTTACCTGCTGACCCTCGGGATTAAGGCCCGAGAAGTTGCTTGCTGTATCGGGATCTAGTGGTGTTTTTTGGGGGGGTGATCGGACGATAATCCTTAAATTATCAATATCATACCGGGTATACCGGTACCGGGTATTATACCAGGTATAATACTAGTAGTTGTTTTTCAGTGATGAATAATTGACTTTATGTCGGAGGCTGATGATGTGAAGCTCCTTTCATGAAAGTAGTGGATGGAGTGGTCCGCCTGTTGATGCTCGTCTTAACCGCAAATTCGTGCAATAATCTTGTGATGGCGGCGATTTCGTGCAACGTTCGTGTTTTGGTCGTGATTTCGTCCAATATTCGTGTTTTGGCCGCGGTTGAATGCAATGTAGTGTTTTTGGCAGCGATTTTGTGCAATAATAGTCGTGTTTTGGCCGCGATTTCGTACAACATTTTCGTGTTTTGGCCGCGATTTGGTGAGCATTCGCGTGGTTGGTGGCGATGTCGTGCAACATTCGTGCAACAACCGCGTCAACTATCGTTAACCCTTTTGAGGCCCGTTTATGTCGACCAAAAACAAGAGACCTGCGATATTACCAACCGTCCAGGAAGAGCCTGCAGCAGTGCGAGTATCAGAATGCGGTGCCTGCGTCGTATAGCTCCTACCGGTGCGCTTGGAACGCGCCCTCTACGCGTCATCCCAGGCTGCTTCGTCTGCCCGATTCTGGAATCGTCTATTTATTACGTCAAACGTTCTCTCTGAAGCCCCAAAGGGGTTAATCTTCGAACAACAAAGCATATTAAACACCATCACATAGCAGTGCACCAGTACCAAGCGAAGGTTTTAACCCTTGGTACTTCAGAGGGAAACCTCGACAAAACAGGTGACCCCTTTTTAGGGACCATTAAGAGGGAAACCTCGACAAAACAGATGACCCCTTTTTAGGGACCATAGTGCGTCCGTGCGGCAGGGTCCCTATACCGACGTCCCTTAGGCATTTTGGGCCCCTCCGAAGGTTTCTAGCAGAATGTGCGGCGTTTTTTCAAGTGGGAGACTGTCTGGCGGCCCCTTCTACGGGACTTGGGGTCCCTTATTGAGTGTTGCGTCCACTATATGGGACGGCGTCCTTTAAGGTGGGGAAAAACGGTGCGAAGAAAATTGAGGTCCCTTATATGCCGATTTTACTGATCGCGGGTCCCTTAAAAAGGGCAGCCTACTGTACTTTGTTGCGTCCACTATAAGGGACGGCGTCCTTTAAGGTGGGGGAAAACGGTGGGAAGAAAGTTGAGGTCCCTTATATGTCGCTTTTACTGATCGCGGGTCCCTTAAAAGGGGCAGCCTACGGTACTTACTGACAATGACAGCATCGGCCACACGAAGCCAAGAGGGCTGCTGGCTGCTGCTTCGAGGGTGGTCTCGTTCTACGATAGACCCCCACAAACTTTTTTTAACGAAATCACTGGTTTTGAAACCAGCTTCACACCCTATCTCCTGAAATACGGTGCCCCTTGCCACCCCGACGTCATCGTTCGATAGTCCTTTCCAAAGCAAGAACATATATGAAGATTTATTTTGCATAGCATCCTTCCTCGTGTCGGGCAGCCATGAAACGTTCGTTAAAGAAATCGCTGGTTTTGTGGGGGGTCTGTCGTAGAACGGTTAGTTGATGTTCCGAACTACCAGGTAGAATCCAAGGACTTGTACGACCCGCGCGCATCAGAGCAATCATTCTGCTGCGCACCCATACTAATACGGGTGACCATAGTAAATAGGACCAAATATTGGTAGGTTTTTGTGTGTACCGTAGGTCCTATTTACTATGTTCCCCCGTAATACTATTATTAGTAGGTTGATATGGCCGCACGTCTCGATTGACTAACAACGTTGAGAGTGTACGATCGTTCGTAACCCTTCCCAAACAATCAATCATTCGCTTTTGTTTGAGGTCAGACAAGGAATCTCAGCAGAAGGATCAGAACCACATATGTATGCATGCATACACAAGGAATAATGCGCAAGCGGTTGGCGGTGATGTCGACGCGGGGCTCGCAATGGTCGCAATGGTTGGATCCGCGGGGTTCGCAGTGATCGCAATGGTTGGATCCGCGGGGTTCGCAATGGTGTTGGATCCGCGGGGCTCGCAATGGTCGCAATGGTTGGATCCGCGGGGTTCGCAATGGTCGCAATGGTTGGATCCGCGGAGCTCCTCTATCTATCGCGCGTTGCAAGACAGTCGAACTCAACGAGCGTGGAACAAGAAGAGCTGGAAAGCAGACACTGAACGAAATAAAAAGTGGGTGCTCGCAGGTGATGATGAACGTCACGTTTCTAACTACTACAGCACAGTAGTAGGCGTCCGATCAGCTGGAACCATGCAAAAAAAACTTTGTAGCGTCACATGTCATATGTGCCTGAACCATGCAAAAAAAAGTTTGTAGCGTCACATGTCATATGTGCCTGAACGTTGTTTTGAGACCAGCAGGAGGAACTGGTGCAGAGAAGAAATAATGTATCCGCGCGAAGACTTTTTTTTTGCTGTTGTTGCCGCCGTCGCTGTTTGGCATGTTGCAGACCAAAGCAACGAGAAAGCAGCCAGACCCTGTTCATGGTCCCAACTATGAACTACCAGGTACGCGGTAAGACGTCATTGGTTTTCCGGGACTTTTACGTGCATCGATACACTTTGAAACCGTGAAACCGATGGGACGTTGATGGTATGCACGACAACAGGCGCATACACTTTTGTTTGTTTGTTTGTTTGAAGGTCATACATAGCGCACGCCAGGAGCTGAAAGTAGTAGGGCCGATGCGATGCTATCATATGTGGAATGTTGCGCGAGGCATATATAGGTGTGGGCGCGGTGGCGGTGGCAGAACGAACGCAAGAATCAGAGGAGGGTGATTGATCGCACAAGGTGCTCCAAACATCGTGCATCAAATTCGTTTGAAATAGTGTTTAAAACCAGGGCTGTTCACGGGTCATGACCCGACCCGCAGGTCGGGTCAAGGGTGTTTCAAAATGTCGCGGGTCGGGTCGGGTCGGGTCATTCTGTTTTAAAATAGCACGGGTCGGGTCGGGTCGGGTCAATAAGTTTTGAAATCTCGCGGGTCGGGTCGGGTCGGGTCAAGAACTTTGAAAATATCACGGG
>JBBMKB010097250.1:0-10686 GCA_037833945.1 Alaria marginata | reverse complement strand
TGTGACCCAGGCTGGTGCGTTCAAACATCTGGCGCCCAGAATAAATGGGACGAAAACACACACACGTGTAATATATATATACCAGTATGTGTGTCTCGTAGTTTGTGACGATATTATTCGTATCTCCGCATCAATATTAATAGGATGAAGGATTGTCACTGGATGTGCTGGATGACGACGGGTAGAAAGAACGTGACACCGACAGAACAAGCGTTGTACAGCCAGTAGGCGATGGGTCAATCGTACACACATCAGGGGGAACGACAACGATCGGAGCCTTGTCGGAAGAGAACGGTCTCTGGGGGATCACCTTGATCCAAAACCAGAAGCACGCGCGGTTTCATTTTGAGATATTGACGTGTTAAACGTCACGAGCATCAACAACGATTCGGGTCCCTTACCTCAGCGACGCCTGCGGAGGTAGAAGTAAATTCGATTGAGCTGGCCGTCACGGACGTTGCCGCGTTTTCCGCACCCTAGTAGGAAAAATAATGGGAAGGGGGCACAAGCGTCGTAGAAAAAGAGTCGATGGGGTTAGCACTCACGGATGTTGCGGTATTTTCAGCACCCTAGTATGATAGGAGGGACAAGAAGAGGTGGAGCGGGACACAAACCTTATTGGCGGAACACATGAAACATAGACGATGGCTGCATGAGCTACGATAGAGGGGGTGTGATGCACCGAAATTTTACGAGGAGGCTTCTCTCAATCCGAGGGCCTCTGTGAAAAAATGTGGGTACCCAGGAACATCTTGCGCTCACCACGATAGGAGTGCCGGTGCTCTGTGCCGAAAGAATGTCTTCGCCTTTGGAGCCGACGCGCTCCACATACACTGCGGTGCCCACCGTTCCAGTCCCAATAGCCACAGGCACAGCTACCGGTACAGGTGCTGTTGTGGGAGCCACCGGCGTCCCTACTGGCACAGGCGCGGAAGTAGGCACATCTACCGGCACAGGTGCAAGGGTGGGCGATGGGACCGGAGAGGAGCCATCATCTCCGAAGAGCTGCAGCCTGTCGATGTATATGGTCTGGAATAGTAGCGGGTGGGATACAGAGAACACAAGAGTCGATCGTTGGGTCATGCATAGTCGTACAAGGAACGGCGTGTGCGATAGATATAGCGAACGACAAACTAACAGTTGGCGTCGGTCGAGGTAGACGGTCTGTAGTAGCGGACGCGGACAAAAGATTGAGAACACAAGGTGGATGGGACTGGATGGCGTCGACTAGATGGTGCTAAATCCCATTAAAAAAAACAAAACCGCTACGAATCCCACAAAAAAAAACGATTTTCGCTACGGATCCCACAAAAAAAACGATTTTCGCAACCATTTTCGATATAGCGAGTGGAGGTAGGCACAGCTACCGGCATAGGCGCAGATGTAGTTAGATGGAACCGGAACGGTAACAGCATCTCCGAGGATCTGAAGTCGGTAGATTGTCTGGAGTTACGCGTGTGGACGGCGGGTTAAACATACTGTAGTTTTTGGTGGAGAACCAAAAGTTGATTGGAAGGTGTTGAATCCCACAAGAAAATGATTTGCGCTATTTCGAACGGGATACGGAGGACACAAGGTCGATAGCGTGGTGGCCAACTGCACGGCTTTGTTGTTGTTGTTGTCCGTGGTGCCGGTGATTCGGTGTTCGAACTTTTTGGGTTAAGGAGCCCTGTCATCCAGAAAATAAAACGCCAAAAAAGTGCTATTAATAGTATGGTAGAACGCGTCAGTTGTGCAGGAGTTAACTCACCTCTTGGCTTGTCGCGCCCTCGGCGTAAATCCGGAACTGGTGTCGGTGGCGAAAGTGATTGGAGCGTTTGACAAGCACGGGGTGGGGGATGGGATCACCGGTCAGTGTGTCGTCTCAGAGCACGGTGCATACATAGCACCGTTCGTTGCAACTGAGAGGTACCTGCACGAAACGAGCCGATAATATCTTCGGCACACCAACAACGCTTTTCTCAAAAATTGCAGAAAAGTTGCTTTAGACTGTTAGTAGTGCCGGCATTGTTCGAGGCGGTAGCTCCATCGAGTGTGGACATTGTTCTCGATATGGAACTTCCACCAAGAAGGCGTTTTTACAATATAGACTATGATACATATCTCCCTTTGTCCCTTGGACAAACCGACTTGAGTCACCCTCGTTACACCAGCAACACCTCACTACGAGTACAAACACAAGTGCAGAACTTGTTCAATATGGCAATTCAACCGAGTATATTTTCTCAGACTCTCAAAAGGCGTCACTGGGCTGGCCAGCTGCGCGGGACAATAATCGTGGGTACGCTGGGTTAATGGTCGGTGGAGAAGTAGATCACCCAGTATATGAAATCACCCTTCTCAGGCAGCCATGCAGTCATCAACACGTATCATAGAAGAAGCAATGTAAAAGCAGTATCAAGATAGAAGCGCATACAGTAGCGGCTTTTTGAGTCACTCCAACTCTGCTGACAAGCCGACGACCGTAGAGGGGGCCTAACAACCCAGACATACACCAAAATACCATAACCAGACATTATTAAACTTCAGGTGGGGTCGTACTGTAGCTCGGGTGTGACCGTACCAGGAACTCGTTGGACGACAAGTCGATGAAGTTGCTGGCCGTGGCAGTGGGAGCAGAGATGCTGATCGCTTCCCAGCCACCCTCCGCAGCTGAGGCAAAAACGATTGGCATCAGGATACAACGAACAGAGGGTTTTTGTATGGGTCATCGAGACCGGTCCGGATTCAACGAAAGAAGCATGATTACCGGTCGCCGAGGCGCTATGTATGGTGGAACAATTAGCATCGGGGATAAAAAAAACAAAAAAATGTTTGTAAATGACTTTGAGTATGAGGTGAAACGGTTGGCAAGAGGACACAGCGGACGAATTATTTTGTAAGGGTCATTAAGGCTGACCGGGACACAAGGAAAGAAGAATATATATAAGGATCGTCGCGGTCCATTTCAGCAAATTTTCTTGTCGAGACAAAACGAACGACGTATTTCTAAGGGTCGTCGGGGTTGAGGAGGAAATATCAGAGCCGGGACGCAACGAGTAGGGTGTTTACACGGGTTTATCGAGGCTGGGGTAAAACGACTTAAGTAGCATCGGCACCCAACAAACGAAATATTTTCATGGACCATCGAGGTTGTTGAGGGGAACCGATCAGCACCCGGTATGTAGCTCACCGCCTTGCAGATCGCCGATGTTGGTCCAGTCGTCTTTCCCAACGAACTCGTACAGATCCACCTTCCAGTGAAAGGCGACACCGCCAGTGCCAAGCTGCGCCACCACGTTGACGTTGACACCTCCCGTAGTATCCGAAGGCAGAGTAGTCCAAATTTCGTACTAGGAGCATAGGGGCGAACGGCAGTGCAATAGGTAGGAAAAGCAGTGCAATAGGTCAGCGCGCTACTAGTCCTGCCAAGGTGCATTGCGCATGTGCTGCCTGGTGTTGTGTACCACTGTTATAGCACTACTAGTGGTGCCGTTAATAGTCCTACCAATAGTCTACAAATAGTACTAACGATAGTACTGCCCATATTACTGCTAATAGTACTACCAGTGGTACTACTAATAGTACAGCTGTACTAATACGACAGTACTATTAGTACTACAGTACTAATAGTACTACGAATACTACTGCTATTAGTACTGTACGTAGTAATATTGTAAAACGGAAAAACAAATCCAACGACGTCGAAAACTTGCTCGATGGAGGAGCCCCGCCAGCCAGACCTACTGTACCTACTGTACCTATACCTGTATTTACAGTATTTACTGTACTTCGGCCATAACAACCTGTACCCTTATCGTACGACAACTCCCCGGTGCTATTAATAGTACTTGCCGACCCCTCAGCTGCAGCGTTAGACATGAATAAAAGTTGATCGAGATGACAAGTTATGACAAGTTAGTTACCTCGGCAGCCCCGGAAGAGCTCGACTTTAACTCGATCGAGTCGGCGGTTGCGGACGTGGGCCCCAGTTCAGCATCCTGTGAAGCGAGTGGAGAGAAAGAGGAAGACGGGTGTCAGCAGATCATACAGACAAGATGTTTTTTTCTGTCCTGAAACACATATATAAATCATGACTACAGTAGGGATCTGACATGCCCGGCGTGTGCACGTTTTCCCTTTAAAACCCCAACCGGTTTACTAAGACATTGCTCACCTTCAGCGCGGCACCATCATATTGAGATGAGATTATGTCTTCGCCGTCTGTCATCTCGACGTACACTGGGGTGCCGGCGGTGCCTGTTTGCAGGTGACGCCCACGGGAGTGCTGCAGTGCTGCCTGGCTTTGGGCATGGCTCGAGTGCGCACCAAAAAAGCACAGTGCTGCAAGGGCTCCGAGTGTGCGCGTTGAGCGCGAGTTGGTTGTTCCAGCCATGCTGTGGAGGTTAGGTTGACATGTTACAGCGAGGGAGGGCGTGTAGGAGGGAGGAAGGGGGGAGAAAGAAAGAGGGACAACCAGACAGGCAGGCAGGCAGACAGACAGACAAGACAGACACAGGCACGAACACAGACATAAGACACAAACACAAACAGGGAGAGAAGAGAAAGACAAAGAGAAAGAGATAAGGAAAGAGAGAGAAAGAGAGGGAAAGAGGAGACGGCGAGAAAGAGAGAGAGAGAGAGAGAGAGAGAGAGAGAGAGAGAGAGACGGAGAGTGCGAAAGGGATGGATTGAGAGAGATAGTGAGCTTCTACTTCAGCACTGCCCCTAGATTTTCTACCGCGAGATGGAGAGCGACACAGAGAGAGATTGAGAGAGGTCGTGAGCATCGGCACTACTACTAACTTTACTGCAACGGTAGGGCCCACCCTCCCAAGCGAGGCAAGTGCCCCGGCATCCTTCGATGTGCGGACGAGTAGCTTGTTAACCAATCTTGTCGTAGAGTACTGCACTGTCAAATAATGTGTGCATGATGTGTTGGTTTTAGGAGGGTGCACCTACAGTGGCACATAGATATGAACGGAGACCGTGCCGCACCATGACATATCTTGACGCATTGTGTACAGTGTGTGCATTGTGTACAGTCATGCCAAGCAGTGTTAGCCGGCGACATGTTAGGGTTGACGGTTAATAACGACGATTTGTTATGACGGTACCGTTGAGCGGTGTACGTGGAAAGTGTCTTACAATCGAACGTGACCCGCACTCTCCACTGTGTTTGTCCGCCCCGTGCGCTTGTGAGCAGACACAACCAACCATTGATAATACCGCCATGTCGACGCCGAGAAACAGTTGTGTTATTTGTACGAAGTCTTTCCATATTATATGTATCTCGATGTTCCGAACTACACCAACCCCCCGAAACGAGTTTAACGCTGAACACAAAGCTTGCCGACATGTCGCCGCAACAAGGCCGAGGTGACGGTAGACTGCTGATATCGTACAGGTTGTCTCGGAGCCAGGCGGCCACCGCCACGTATCGCAAATCTTCAGACGGTGAGTATATTCGGCATATTGCCGGTATGTACTGGTTGGTGTACGTGATGGGAGTGAAACATAGATAGATGTACCGTAACATACTTCACTCCGTGTTCGACGTGCTGTGCTGTAGGCGGGCGGGGTGGGGCATCTGAGACCCGACACCGTATGCGCACTGAGCATGTGACTAGGTAAATATATATAGGGTATCACAGCGCATGTGACTATTAATAACAAAAGGTTGTTCGCGGGCTCGATTCTCGCCAACGCTTGACAGTCATTGGAGTTTACTGTGGGTAGTTGCGGTCCCTTGTGAGCTAGAGAAGGGTTACAACGTAATCCTGGATGTTCCTGCTATAGAACACATACTACCCTGGTATACTGTGGTAGGTACGCCGAACGGTAATCAAGGTAGCGGTCGGCATGGGTCTACGCATCCGGCTGCTAGTTGTTCGCTGAAGGATATATAAAAGGTCCAACTACATGCCACCAGGCACCTGGTACATAGCATATACCAGGTACCGGGTATACAACTACTACATCACTGTTAACAGATATATATGTGTTCCCCCACCGAGCTGGCCCCACAATGATAAGTTGTTTGGCGGTGAAGCACAACCAGAGCAACCATAGCTTAGTACGGCCGTCCAATAGATTTTGTACTCTCTACAATAAACAGAGCACCCTGGCTGGTGCACGAACGAGTGTAGGTAACAGCAGTAGACGTTGCGAGTCTAAAATTGCCAGAACGCTCTCAAGGTTCTAAGTCGCCGCTATCGGCTAGTATACTAGCAATGTACTACAGTAGCGTGCTCAAGAGTACTTGCTGACTACTTGCGTCACGATGCAACTACTGAACATGGCGTATATCATTCAGCTGTTGATACTATTCGAGATGGTTCCCCCACACCAACAATACAGAAGCACTAATATCCAGAGCACTCTTTCCTTTTTTTAGTTTTCCAACAGGTGTGCGCGTACGGTGAGCGGGGGGGGCACCCTGACTGCGGGGACAGACAAACGCGGGCAGCCTATGAGCAGACGCTACTACTGCGAGTCTTAGCGGCCGCTACTGATAAATGAGTCAAACCTATCGTCCACTGCCCAAGAGTACTTACATCCTGGTACGATGGTGAGTCTCCGCTGCCAGGGAGAATGGTGAGCTTTTGTATGTGTGTGCCGAGAGGGGAGGGGTCGACCAGATGGGGGTGGGAGGGTGGATCGCGACAATCTGCTGTGCTTGCTTGCAATAATCTGATGTGCTTGAATGCGATAATCTGCGGTGCTTGCGTGCGAGTCTTATTAACTATAAACAAATTCGCCGCTTGTGATCCAACAGCCACGTCCAGCGATTGATTCAGCCATTCAACCGCCGTTGATTCAAAAAAATTGGAACATCGTAGAGGTCTTAGAGATATGGAGGGCTCCAGATTGTAGGCCTCTTGCCAGTCTACTCTTCTTCTTTCATACAGCATCTTACCGGGTATTTCCCATCAAAAGTAAGTGAAACAGGAAACAGGCGCAGCTCAACAGGCGATAACGTGTACCTGGTAGCGATTATATTGTCTGAACACAAATATTTTGAATCTTTCTTTCGTTTATGTGTATGATGAAAGGCAATATATTTGGTCTTCTCAACAGGAAAAAACATATTATTCGGTCGAAAGCCATAGTGCCCATTATTGGCTCGAACCAAAGGACGCACATACATTCCATATCATACAACGACCAGGCATGTACTGACCCCTCAAAAGGAAGAACATTGTCAACAGTTGACCTGAAACCAACAAAGGTACCAGGTATTATGTACTATTGGCTTATTGTTTCAAACCGACGTCGCTCGATTCTACTAGTAGAGGGTGCTTGCGACTTCCTAATCATGATGGGTTGGAAAACACATCATACTGTAAACATTAAAAAAAACTCTACTACTAATACTGTAGCTCTCTTTGGTACGTATCCATTGTGTTTGCAAGCACAGTAATAATAGTAGTCAGCTTTGCAAGCTGAGTGATTCCTTCTCCGCTTGTTTCCCCCGAGCGAGTGTATGTCGTGCTGCAGTATACGTCGCCCTGGCGTAGCTCTGCTTGCTTATTTTTATTTTTCGGTGAAGTATTGACATTATATTATTGCACATTCAGAATGATTGCTGTCTTCCGACCACGGACTGCGTACAAAGACCGCTTGATTGACACTTTCGTGTGTAAACACACCACCAGTGTCGTCTACACTACTATAGATATTGCTTGCGCCTCCTGTTGTTTACACCTACATGCTACAGCAGTATAGCTACTACATACACTCTGCAACTAACTACGGTACTAACGCTCACGGAGCCAAAGTTGGTTTGTATGTAAACACACCACCGGTGCCATCTACTACTACAACTAATACTACTATATATACTGCAGATACAGATGATCCTGCTTCATTTCCTGTTAGTTTGTCATCACTTTATTTTTCCAACTCAACCCATAATCGTATACTTCGAAGTATAGGAGGCTTTGCCCTCATTGACTCTTGGGACAAACCGCGATCAGATTATGTTGTTGCTATACAGTATGTATAGTACCTGGTACACTACTATTTACGGGGGACCATAGTAAATACCAGGTAGGACCTACGGTAAACACAAAAACCTATACATTTCTCTATTTTTACTACCAATATTTGGTCCTATTAACTACGTTCCCCCGTAATATTTACTATTGAAGTCCCCCGTAATACTACGCTATAACAAACAAAGCAGCGTCATGGTATGTGCGTATGTGCCATGTGCCATGTTTACTGCGTCAAGAACGAGACTGCGCGACCCTGTCATATATGCCTACTGCGTAGAGAACGAGATTACGTGGTCTTGTTCGTATTGTGATAGGGTTGCCATCTCCTGCAATGGGCAGCATGAGCTTCAACATCGGTGGGTCACTATTAATTATTAATACAGTCGAGGTCCCTCTATAGTGCAGGTATGTGCCAAGCGATATCACCCGCACTCTATCGGGCACCCGCACTATATAGAATTGGGAAAGATATAGGTTTTAGTACAAAAGGAAACATTCGTGCGATTTCACCCGCACTATACCGGGCACCCGCACTATAACCCGCACTATAGAGGGACCTCGACTGTAATACGATATTATTCGATACCATCCCCAGAAAGAAGACAACCAAAAAAGGGAAACAAAAAAAACGTTGTTGTTGTGGTATGAAATGGGTACACGTTTACCGTCGTACTGATAGTAGCATGTGAAACTCGGTGGTTTTTTTTAAATAGACGAGATAAAAATAGACGTGCTGGTATGATATGTATGTGTGTGTCTGCACGTCTATTTTTTCTCGTCGAAGTCAACATTTTGGGTGATGTATAGAGAGTATAGAGAGTATAGAGAGTATAGAGAGTATAGAGAGTATAGAGAGTATAGAGAGTATACTCCTCATGCAAGAAGCCTCAGAAATAAAATTTAAAAAAAACGTTTTTACCGCCGTCATAACGTCGTAACCCGCGTTACTATGATACTATGATACTATGATACTATGATACTATGATACTATGTATGTACAGCTAGCTGTGTGGCTCTTTTTAGAATATGTTTTCGTGGTAAGGTGCAGCGGTTCTGTACTTTATTCCTCCGTCGCAGGGCCCCCCCGTCTCGACCCCGCTCGTGCCCCGTACCCCTACTCCCGACACAGAGGGCTCGCATGCGGGTGATGTGGCACACGCCAATAAGTACGTCACGCGGTACTGGTACTTCGTACCAATGCAACAGGCACGAATGGATGTATTTTCAAAACGCGATCTTACGCCCTGATTCCGGGTTAGCCCTTCGAAAATCGTTTTCGGCGACAAACCACTTGGAATTAATGTTGGGTGGTTTTCTCAGTGGTCGAAGGGTTGCGTAAAGGTTCCGTAATCCATGGGTTGCAGGCTGCAGGGTCTGCCGCGTTTCGAAACAGTCCCCCGTCTCTTCGTACATTTGATCACATGTTGTTCGCGTGTTCGCTCTTCGGACTGTTTGCCCGTCCCGCTTTAACTCTCAGAACGGCGCCGACATTGTTTGGCGTTCAACTACAAAAAATCGTACTTGGAATTTGGTCTTGGATAGTGTTTGCAGTATACGGCTGTATGTAGTATTACGGGGGGCCATATAGTAAATAGCAGCTGGTAAATAGAACCAAATATGTTTAGTAAAAATAGGTAAATATATAGTTTCTTGTGTGTACCGTGGATCCCTATTTACTATGGTCCCCCGTAATGATAGTATTCCCGGCAAATAAGTGCTGGCGATAAAGTCTAAGTCTCTTCTTGCTCCACACGCCGGTGATGAACAACCACGCAAACGAACACACGACGCACATGCGTAGGATTGTGATTGATGCAGTCTGGGTCTCTTCTTGCTCTACCGGGTGGTGACCAACATCAAAAATAAGCAAACACGCACTGGTAGGACAGTAGGACAGGGATGCAGTAGTCGGGGTATCTTTTTGCTTTACACGGTCTTCACCGACCGACGCGAAACACGCATGCAACATGGGACACAGCAGTAAATAGTGGTCCCTCTATAGAGCACCGGTATGTGCTAGCCGGGAATATCGGCACTACAACGAACGGTAACTTGCGCTACTCCGCATTATGTCACTACCGGTTGTTCCCATCCCTGTGCCAAGCGATTTCACAGGCACTCCTCCTGTAGAGGGCAACCGGAACTACTCAACCGGCGCTATTGAGGGACCACTACTACTGCTGTCATGATAATGCAGTATTAGTCTCTTCCTGCTCTACACGTTGTCCACCGACGCCAAAACACGCATGCGTGGGTGGGATACAGCATATCGTAGTGAACCCTCTATGCGAACGAGTCGCGGTATGTAGCAGACGGGAATACCGGCACTATAGCGGCATCCTGAACTGCTCAAGCGGCGCTATAGGGAGGCCAGTACTGTTGTTGTAGTAATAATGATCTACACGGTGTCCACCGACACCAGAACGAGTACGCTTGCGTGGGGTATAGTATTAGCTGTCGTGTCGAAAGAGGGGCGGGGGATGATAGAAGAGGTGGGGGGGGACAAGGCCAATAACTAAACCTATCTATACATAAGGGTGTGTCCGGAGTGCGTGTGCTGAATATATATTTTTCCGACTTCGAACCACACGATAGTAAAGGGGGGGTGAAATTAATTAATTATTTTTGATGTTTGAAGGAGACGGTATTTTTCAGGGCTGTTCACGGGTCGGGTCAAACCTCACGGGTCGGGTTGGGGGGGGGGGGG
>JBBMKB010097239.1:0-10686 GCA_037833945.1 Alaria marginata | reverse complement strand
CGAGTTGGAGGTTTTTCGCGATGGTGACCGAGTAAAATTATGTTCTCGCGCCTTGTTGTCGGGCGATGTACGGTATGGTAGGGTGGGTAGAGTAGGGTAGGATAGGTCAGAGGTGTGGAGTAGAGTGGAGTGTGGTGCAATGCAGTGAAGTTTAGCGCAGCGTAATGCAATGTCTTGAATTGTGTTTCAGTGGAGTGGACTTTAGTGCCGTGTAGTGTGCACTTTCTCCCGATGAATGAAGCTTCAAGCCTGCGCCTCTGCCTCCCGCGACTATGACTAGAGTATACGAATTGTATGTATACACAGCAGACACGCATCATAGTACATAACACCCTGTACAAATGTGTTGTTCGGGTGCTCATCGTGTTCGATCAAATTGCGGACAGACATCTGCTGCAGGAAAATGTTAGACGCGGGTATGTGTGTTCTCTTCTCGCGGATAGCAGCGTTGCCCCCACCCCCCGGACACACCATCTCCCCCACACCCACATGCTATCATACGATACAATAGTTTAGTGCAACCAAACGAGGCGACGTTGACGAACAAGACCGGCGTTTTTTTTTCTTCTTGATGTTTATTTTGTAGGTAGGCGTGCCTAGCGCGGGGAAGAGCACCCTGCTCGCGGCGGCCACGAACGCCAAGCCCAAGATCGCGGACTACCCCTTCACCACCCTCGTGCCGAACCTCGGTGAGTGCGCAGTGACCGGAGTAACACCGGACTGGCAGAAACTTGCAGACTGATTTAACGCTGAAAGTCTTTGACACGTCCGGACAGATCACGATCTAGATCATATAGATCATTAGATCATCTACAGTAGATCGTCTAGATCATCTAGATCATTAGATCATCTAGATCATTAGATAATCTAGATTGTCTAGATCATCTAGATCATTAGATCATCTAGATCATTAGATAATCTAGATTGTCTAGATCGTCTAGATCATCTGCAGTAGATCCTGTATATGTCTTCATGGTGTGTTATGCAGGATCTGTGTAGATAGTATATACATATCCAACCCTGGAAATACGTAATAGATGATTCAGATCATACGGCTCCCACCCGACAACATTATAGATACATGCATGCAGATAATATGTACCGAGGACCTGTCTGCCCTGAGAGACATAGATCATCAATAGAGATCCGATCTGTCCTGGGTTCGAAGTATTTGTACAATCCTCCTGCTGATGCTGGTACTAGCTAGCACTAAGGGGAGCGACGCGTTCTACGATAAAGGTGTTAATTGTATAGCACTTTTTGTCCTTTATTTCTGAATGACGGGGCTCCTTAACCCAAAATCGTCGAAATGCCATTCTTGTTTTGCAATCTGATTATTTTGTATACATACTGTAGGCCATGGTTTTGTCCATCGGGCTGCACTGCCAGTTTACTAAAAAACAGTTTTTTGTGGGAGGCATAGAACTCCTCAAGTAAAGGGCCCCAGAACAAAAAATCAAAAATGGTGCACCTCTCCCGTGGCACGTGTCGAGTCACCGACCCATATCCTTTATGAGGAGATACACACCCCATAGCACGCGCGGTCGAAGTATCACACACAGCAAGCAAGTACGAGTTTCAGTGACATCCTCGATTCGATGTCACAGCTGAACTGTACGTTTTTTTTTAGTGTTGTGAAAACCCTGTGTGGAGACGCCTGTATAGCGACTTACTAATGGCAAATAGCCACCAAGAACGACGAGTGCGATGAAATCGAGCGTCTGTTAAGGGCCGTTCTTAACGACACATTTATATATGTATTTGGCAGTTTTTTTGCCCAAATTGGCAAGTTTATGGAAATTTGGATTTGCCAGCATAGCAAGTTTTTAGCCAAAGTTTTTTCTTGGATATTTCCGTAGTGTCCTTGGTCGGCAAAATTATGGAAATGTTCACTTGCTATTTTCTATTGGGATTTGCGATTTCGAGACTTGGAAAAAAAAACTTGCAAAAACTTGCAAAAACTTCCCAAATTTGAAAGTTTTGCGTAAATGTGTCTTTAGAAACGACCCTAACTCCTGTGGCACTGCAAGGGGAAGATAACTGTGACGATTACAGAATCGGCCACAAGCAACAATGCAATATTACTACTGCCGAAGTAAGGCACGTTTCCGAAGTGCAAGGTTAGGAGCTATATATACGTCACACGCAGCTTGCAAAGCTGAGTTTCGACGAAATTCCCTTTTTATCGATCTCACGGCTGAAGTGTATTTTTCATTTTTCTTTGTATACTATATACGTATATAGCATGATTCTATAGTCTATAGAAGGTTGATGACAAGACCACGCTTCGCTTCTCGTCGTTTAGGTCGTTCTACCTGGTTCCGGAAAGGGCAATCAAACCACTGCAAAAAGCATCCCCGTCTGATTCAAGTAGGTGTAAGGGCACCCAAACCACAGCAAAAAGCATCCCCGTCTGATGCAAGTAGGTTTAAGAGGACCCAAACCACAGCCAAAAGTATCCTCGTCTGAGTCAAGTAGGTTGTTCCCGAAGCATGCGATTTATAGTCTGAGGGTGTGGTGTAGTCTACTACGGAGGGCCATAGTCACCAGAACCCACGATACCCAAAAGTCTATATATGTATATTATCCTGTCTTTACTATCCGTATTTGGTACTCGTTAATAGGTTATGTTGCCCCGTAATAATAGTAAAGGAAGGGCTAAGTACCTTGCCTTGAGGGCTCCTATTGAATTCCAAGCATTTCGTTTTCAGCAGTGGTAAAGGAGTTGAGTTCTGAGTACTGTGACATCGCAGAACAATGAAACGCCACCGCCCCCACGCACGCCTCCCGCTCTCTAGGAGTTTGCGATCCGGAGGCGTTAGGGTTTCGAGGAGGGGGGATGGTCCTGGCCGATATCCCCGGCTTGCTGGAGGGCGCGCACAAGGGGGTCGGCTTGGGCCGAGCTTTTTTGCGCCATGTGGAGAGGTAAGGCCTGCTCGTATTATGCTAACCTGGTACCAGGTATAGCGTTTGGGGAGGGGGGGGGTCATGGCTGGGAGGGGAGGGGACGGGGGTTGTTACTGCGCGGTTGCTGGCTGTGTACACCTTGACCTAGCTCCGGCACAATGGCTGCAGCATGCTTACAATCTTAAATCTTGTATTTCTGCAGGAAAAATATGACACTATCCAAGTAATTTCCCCCAAAAAACGCGGGTTCAGTTCTCCAAAGGTTAAGACCTAAACATGGCCGTTTTTTTCTTGTGTTCCTTATGTTCCTGACCCTTGCAGGTGCCGCGCGATCATTCACGTCGTCAGCGGAGCGTCGCCCGATCCAGTGGGAGATTTCCGTGCGATCAACCAGGAGTTGGCGCTTTTCTCGGAGGCATTAGCCCTTAAACCGCAGGTAACTTGACTGGCCAACATATAATGAACTTGGGTTATTTGATTGGCCGAGCGATAGAAGGTTGATTCGCCGAACGGTAGTGGACTTGGACTAGTTGGATGGCCGTAATCTAAGGAACTGGATGACTTGAATCAGCTACAAATATTGTACTTGGAGTATTTGATTGGCCAATAGGGTAATGATGTATCCGTGGTTTTCTTCTTTCGGGAATGATTTGAGTGATCAACGTTGAAGATCATGCTGGACATTGTCGGAGGGCAAGCATTATAATAATAATTGGATTGGCCAGCAGATATTGAACTTGGATGATTTAACTGGCCAACAGATAATGAACTTGGGTGATTTGATTGGCCGGAAGATAGTGGACTTGGTGTCCTCGATCGTCGACCATCGAGCCAACGGAGTGTGGCTGGATCGATTGCACGCGGTTTGGTTGTCGTTGTCGGCCACTCTGATCACCCTAGGGTGGTGGTTTGTGCTTGGTGTCTTGCGTGTTGAGGTTAGCGATCGTTGCCGCAGGGATAGTGCCGTGATGGCTCCGGCGGTTGTCTTGCTTCGTGTGATATATGATACCAGGTATCAGGTACCTGGTATGTTTTATCGTGGTGTGTTTTATTTTTATCTGCTTGTTTGGCCTGCGATATGTTTTGTTGACACCGTAGTGTGCTATTTTTAATCTGCAGTATGTTTTATTTTTACGGTGGTGTGTTGTGTTTTATCTGTGATATGTGTTGTTATCGCGGTGGTGTGATATCTTTGACCTGCGATTTGTGTTGCCATCACGTCGTGTTGTTTTTTTTCTTTTGATACCAGTAGTATGTATTGTTGTCACAGTATGTTGTGTTTGTTTTTTGGTATGTTTTGCTGGCACGAAGTGTTTTCTTTGATCTGTGACAAGTGTTTCCTTACGAACCACGATGTAGTCTCTTTGGTCTTGTGACATGTTTTTCTCATGACTGTGTGCGCGTCGTTGGCTGTACCAGGTCGTGGTGTTGAACAAGATCGACTTGCCAGAGGTGGAAGAGCGAAGAGAAGAGTTGGAGAAGGCCCTCCAGGAGTCCATGGGGCATACCAGGTGAGCTGCACCGACCATGTAAAACCGCCTCAAAACCGCCTGTTAACAGCAGTGTACCAGGTAACGGTTAGTATTGATAGTATACCTCCTTGATACACCGCGATCGTTCACGAGAGAAAACATATTTACGTATTGCCCTTTAAAAGGGTATTCATATGAATTGGAAAAGGGCTCTATCTGCATTAGAGGAGGGCACTGTTTTGTTTTTTTGTTTCCTCCGGCAGATGGGTACACATAACGCTTAAGCTCACCAACCTTCCGCGTATTTTCATTTAGTAGTAGTGTTCATGATCATAATAGTGTTGATTATTAATACAAGCGAAAACACATGCTACGGTAAAGGTGCACCATTAGTATTTGCCTTCTGAGGGTCCTCACTTAAGGAGCTCTATACCTCACCCAAAAACGTATTTAGAGTAAACCAAAAGGTACAACCCGATGACCAAACCCATGGCCTAGGTATTAAAAATGTTTATATTTCAAAACAAGAATGACATTCCGACGAAATTGGGTTAAGGAGCCCGGTCATTCAAAAGCAAAATTGGCCAAAAGTGCTATACTAATAGTAAGTAATACCTCTATCGTAGTACGCGTCCGAATGTTTCGTTTTGGTATTCTAACACAGAGCCCAGAAATAGGGACCCCTTTCGAGCTGGCTGAAGCCCGGTGATACGACCGCGATTAGATTGCCTACCGAGATCTACGATTTGGCAATTCTCCAACCAACGCGGACAACTTGACGACCGTTACGATATAAACGGCTTGCTGTGCAAGTTCCTTCGTAGCGAGGGCTATATACTGTTTTGTGTTTTGACATCGGTACCTTTATTTATCCCTGTAAACAGGTTCATGTCGATCAGCTCCGGAGAAGGCACGCACGTGTCGGAGTTGATGCGGAGAACGAGGCTATTTTTGGACGGAGTGGAAGCGGAGGAGGCCGAGAAGGAGCGTCTAGAGATGCTTCGGAAGGCCGCGATGGGAGGCGGTGGCAACTCTCCTGAGGACGAAGGTGCGTCTAACACCGTCGTTGTTGATGTTGCTGTTGTTGTTGTTTTCGTTTTCGTTTTCGTTGTTGCTGTTTGTTGCTTTTGTTGTAAGCGGGTCTTGGGGAACCATATCCAGAACGTTTTCCTGAGAGTGGTGCCGGCCTTACGGCCTGCTTCGTTCCTGCCCACAGGGTCTATTTATTGTTCGGGGTTGATAAACGTTGCCTTCGTTCTCCGTATCATTACTTCTTTGGGTGCGTGCGCTTGTTATCGTGACCGTGTGCAGGGGAATTGTCGGAAGACTCGGCGAGAGTTTTCGGGGCCGGCGAGAACCGCTGGGTAGTGAAAGATACCAGACTGGTGCAGATGTCGCTCAACACCGACTGGGAGTACTACGGAGCGGTCGACCGGTTCTTGAAGGTGCGTTGTCTCGTTGTTGCCACGTGTAACCGCCATGGTGTAACCGCCATGGTGTAACAAATATATGCACACTGAAAGCTGGGTATTCTCTTCGTCGTGGAGGGCTCAGCTCTTGCGTTGGGTCGAAGGCGCGACGTGCAGAGAGAGCGGTGGCATGAACATGTTTGCACTCCGCATTTTGAGCATTTCGCCGTCACGCTGGAGCCGACTGTTTTTTTTGTCTATGTGTTTTTGTTGACAAATACGGCAACGATCTTGTTGAGGTAACCCAACGATTCCTTCTCCGGAAGATTCTTCATCCTGTCGGCCGATTCTTTGTTACGGTAGTCGCGTATTCATTTTGTTTGTCCCACCTTTGTGCGGTTGCTATTAATAACATGTTAAGTCGGGTGCTCACCTTTCCGTTTGTCTACTCCCATATTCGTTCGGTTGCCCATATCTTAATACAGTTGTCCGTCTCTTCATTCTACATATCACACCTAGTGATATACACGGTTTGGCACATCTTTATTCGGTTGCACTTATCTTCGTTCGGCTGCTCACACTCGCCTTCGGCTATGCATAACTCCACACCGTCGCCCAAAGCTTAATTCGGTTGCGCACATCTTCTTTCGGTTCCCCAGATATTCGTTGGGTTTCTCACGTCGTCGTTCGGTCGCCCACACCTTCGTTCGGTTGCTCACATTTCCGTTCGGTCGTCCACCGCATGCACGAAACGCGTTGATCGTCACGATCTCGTCATCGTCCAATGACCAAAATGCAATGGTTTCCTCCTTTCACAAGCGCCTACTATCGAATAACAACAGTAGTTGGGGGAGGTGAAATACCTGGTATTTTATTAACTTCTTTTATATGAGATGGTCTTGAATGTTGCAGACCGCGTTTTTTCTATCAGTAACTCCCTGTTTACTGGAGTTCATTTGTCCTCGAAGCGAACAAGCGTCGCACTTGACCACTCTTTCCTGATACCGTAATCGTCCCCCTAGTACCCCATCAAAAATGCGGCGCAATTGACCACCCTTTCCGGTAACCGAAATCGCCCCTCTTTATTGCTCCGAAAAAAATGCAGCGCAACTTACCACCCGTTCCTGTAACCGTAATGTCCCCCCTTTTACCCCGATAAGAATGCAACGCAATTGACCACCGTTTCCAGTGATTTTCACCGCCCCCCTTTTTTTGCCCCAAACGACAACGCCTCCATGATGTATAGGTGATGGAGTCGCTCGGGGTATTGCAAGAGCTTCGAGACGAAGGGGCGCTGAATGGCGACGTAGTTCTAGTCGGCGATAGAGAGATCGATCTAGCGGATCCGCCAGAGAACTTAGGTCAACCCTTGACCGAATAGCCCATAGGTCGATAGGCCGATATGCGGATCGAATCGCCCACAGGTCGTTGGGCCGATAGAATGGTGGGCCGATTGGCCGGCCTATTGGGCCGATAGGGGGCGCAGCAGTCCAATCATGGTTAATAGAACAATGACGGCATTTAACTAAATATAATCAGCCCGTGGGGGAACTCCAGATTTACAACGTCTCGGCTATATGTAAAGAGGTGGTTTGCTGTTGGCGCCTAGCAAATCCTCGGGGGGGTTCGGCTCCACGCACGCCATCACGCACTCCTGCCACTGATTGTCTCGAGAAAAAAATCCCAGGATGTCCCTGGGGTACACACAATCTGCTACTGTTTAACACGTATACCAATGCAGAAAGTATCCTACTCTAATTCCAAGTAGTTGTTTTCTGAAACGTGGGCGAAGCTCAACACTCCAGTACTGCCCCATTTGTGTTGATAGTTCCGCAGTTTACTGGGGTTCTCTTTGATGGGAATTCCAAATGTGTCCGTCCCATGAAAACATGTCCCGTCCTATTGCTTACTGCACTGCCAGACTTTGAATCAAATGAATACGAACCGTGACTATTAATAATTCCAGACGTACCGTGTAAAAATGGCGTGAGCAGGTATAGTTCGTATGCCGTGAGCGGGCAGGCATAACGTCTCTTAGCGCGTAGACGGGATACATACGTAGCACGTTTTAAGCTGCGCATTGGTCGGCGTTCGGGGCTAAGTGTAGGCGACGCGGTGGCGTTGACCATGGAGCCTATAGGCATGCTCATCTGGCCCCGACCAATAGATTGTATTGTTGTTTCGATACAACGGAATCGTTTCCCGTTATACGTTGCTGCGGCAGGTTTGAAACGGAACGTGGGAATAGCTACTACTGCTGCTTGCTGACCAGATTACTGCTTTTATTTGCTCTAACGAAACATTTCCCATTACACATCGCTAGTCGCTACCGCTGCATTTTTTAAACGGAACGCGGGTACAGCTACTACTGTATATACGAAGTATTGCTTTATTAGCTTTTTATTTGCTACGATTATGCTGTTGAACACAGCCTTAGTTTCCAGCGCCAAACGGCTTTAATGTGCTTTTGAAAACTACTGCTGTGACGACCGAATAGTCCGTGGAAGACTGCGACGAGTGACACTGAGTCGTCGTCAACATCAACGTGTTCGCGCCCTTCGCCGTGCTGGTAAACCGTAACACTGGGGTACTCCTGCTTGCGATGTCGGTCAGCCGCAAAAAGTACAGTTCCTTCAGAGGCCTTAGTCCGAAAAACTCCCTCCAAGGCCGATATTCCAAAAACGCGTTTCTTTGCTTGTTTCTTCGTGTCGACTTTAGTTCACTCGTCGGGGAACCTACTCGGGTGAACAAATACTGTACCTGTTATGGGATTCCCGGTTCAGGCCACCCTGCGACTCATACAACAACTCCGTTAGGCGTATTTCATCACCTTACTGACCCCCACGAAGTTTCAGCTCCTTTGGGCATTAGTTAGCTGTTGCGCTGTTGCGCTGGCGCAACATTTGGTTTGAAACGGCCATTTCCCGCAACACTCGCCGAAGGCGATGTGCGGCTTGCCGCAACATGGGGTTTTGGGGCCGCAACATTCCGGCGCCGCAGGGGCCGTTATTTTTGCGGCGGTAAATTCGCCGAAGGCGAAGAAAAAAAATTGGGGTCCTGTTTTGTCTTTTTTGGGCCCTGTTTTGTCTTAGCCTTAAGCGAAAAAATGTTTTTTGGGCACTTTTTGAATATAACTTTACATATAACTGGTACAAAAACAATTTATAAGTGAGTTTCGGGCGTATAATTACACATAGTATATACGTTGAAAAAAACGGGGGCCCTCCGGGGGAGGCGCGTGTTGCGGGGGCCACAACACGGCTTGAGGTGCCTGTTGCGGGAGCCGCAACAGACTCTTGAGCCCTAATTAATGCTCTTGTCTACAGGAGGAGTATGGGGACTAAACTATTAATAGTCGGCGTGCAAACAAGCTCAACAAACCAGCGTTGCTTCCGTCGTGTACCGACATAAACGTGTGGGTGATCGATGTGTTGGACCTGACACTGCTGTTCCAAAATTGGTCCAGAAATTATACGTTGGAATCTAGTGTTCTCGCAGCCTCAAATAACCCTCAAAGGCTCAGAAACGTCATAAGCAGCAAGTAGAATTATGGTATGCTGGCGTGTGAGCTCGCCCCCACCGACAAAATCACCCTTGGGTGTATATCGAAGACGCATGAACGACATGCTGCATAGATCTATCATTATGAATGTCATGACCTTGTCTGTCTCCGATGCAGTAACGGCACGGCTACAGCAGCAATAAGCGGTATCAGCAGTAGATGAAAATTTCGGCTCGACTTTTGAATAAAACAAGAGAAAATCGCTACAGATACTGAAACTAGTGAGACAAATACATTCTGCCTTGCGTTCATATTGAGCGGCGTACTGTGCGTCAAACAGCGACCACATCAGGGTGTGTCATGTCAGGGATAAAAGGCGGCGTACACCACGAAACAACGATGACAATCATACAACTAGTAATGGTACCGAGACAGACATGTTCCATCCGATAGATGTTCGTCTTCGACTGAAGCAATTACACGTTTAATGCGACGACATATGCCAATCAACCAGTAATACGAGCGGGAATCCGGGCGTAGCACAGGCGGATACGATGGCATGATGCACCGTGTCTGCAGCCGTCGCCGAAAAAACTCAAAACATCACACATAATTTTTTATCAGCCAAAACGTAGGCCGTGCGATCGGCCACAATTCAGCACCATCTGCCCCGGATTGGCTCCGGGGGATATGCAGCAAGAGTATTATCATGTTCGGTGTCGTTTAATTCTTGTTTTCAGCGTGGACCCACGTCCGCCCTCATACCCCCCGCTACTGTAATTTAAAAACTCAGAAGGCTCAGGGCCTACTGTGGCCCGGTTGTATAACACAAGGTTCGCTACATGCTCAATCACGGCCCAGCCCACCCAACCCTCCACCGCACATGCAACAAGACAGCGCAAACAAATAAGCAAAAACACTTACTGGCAAGAAAGTCAGAAGAGCTGCATCAACTGGCACAAATACGCCGTTGGTCCTGCAGGGAACAACTATAAATACCACTACTAATAATAAACACATTTATAAGCAGCAGCCCACCCAACACCCCGACAACTCTTGTTGTTCTCGATACATCCATACTTAAACGGCCACCAGCGCTTGACCATGGTGAACTTAAACACATACCTGGTACCTGGTAATACAAAACGCCAAAGCCGCACACTATCCGCGACCCCAACCACCTAACCAACACACCTCTAAACATCACACTGATAAACACAACGGAAACACATATTCACAACAGCCTCCCCACTAAAATGTACCAGGAAAACTACGATATCCTATTGCTCCTCCTCCCCCTCCCTGTCCGGGTTCTCGCGGTTCATGCGCCCTAACAAGGGCAGCTTGTTCGGGAAAGAACCCGTCGACGACGTCACCACGGAATACGCCACGGCCG
>JBBMKB010097228.1:0-10692 GCA_037833945.1 Alaria marginata | reverse complement strand
ACTGACTGTGGGGGAGGAGCACACGTCGTCCATCATCATTGATTGATTGGACAAACATCATCGGCATTATCAATACGCTATAGCAATCGATATCGAGGATCGCCGAAGAGAAGCTACGGTTCGAGGATCCAGAAGGGATCAGCTAGAAAGCTAGGTTCAAGGATCCATCATCATTGATTGATTGGACAAACATCATCGGCATTATCAATACCCGGTAGTATTCAAAAAGAAGTGGGGAGAAGATGAATTACCGATCGTAGACCAGTATACATACCTTCGCGTAGAGATATCGAACTACTGCTCTTAGGATGCACACATAGCAAAAGTAGTAAGAAAGGGTAAAGCACACCTAGGTAAGATGGATGCGATCCTAACAGACCCGCACCTTGATACTAAGATTAAAATATGCATTATAATGAATGTGATTGTACCAAAGCTAGAATGTGCAGGAGAAGTATGGGAAGGGAACGCAAAGTTCGCAAAACAACTGGAAAAAATTCAGATGACAGCAGCCAAAAAAGTATTAGGATGCTCAAATGCGACGAGTAATACAGTAATACTAAGAGCAAAACTGGGAACGTACACACTTAAAACAAATACAGACGTAAGAAAGTTGAAATGGCAATACAAAGTACAAAGTAAGGAAAATGCCAAAAAAGAGGTTGCCAGCAATAGCTGATAGGGCTATATGGAAGAAAGTAACAAAAGGGCGAGCTGGAATAAGGTGCGACAAAGTATGGAAGGATCTAGGAGGAAACCAAGAATAAATACTGCCTATAGACAAGTTTGGGGGGTACAAGACAGAAGTAAAATAACGAATAGAAGTAAGGGAAAGGCTAGCGCGTAGAAATAAATTGAACGAAGGAGAACATCTGTTAATAGAGATATACAGGGGGTTAAAATAAGAGATAGGAATGAAAACGTATTTGCACGTCCCCATGGACTACAAGAAAACGTTTAAACTGCGTTTTTGTGTAGGAGACTTGGACCTGCCAGAAAAAAGGAAGAGGCATACCAGTAGTCGGGTGGAGGAGGAAGAAGGTGCACAGAGCTGCCCGTGTGGCAACGCAGACGGCAATAGAATCCACATAGTGGCAGAATGCGAACTATGCAAGGAGGAACGTAATTAGTTAGAGGAGGAGATAAGGAAAATTGAAGGATGTGACATGGAAGGGTTTGGTACATTAGATAGTAGCGAGAAAACGATCGCTAGTTTAGGAGATAGGTGGGGGCCACAAACGGTCAAACACGAAAGAGATAAGATATGCAATTTTTTTTGTGTAGTATATGGAAGAAACGTACTGAGCGCCCCAATGTTGGAGGTGTCTCTATTAGAGCAGGAGCAGAGCTCCGTCTCGAAAGGGATGCGTGGTCAATGGCCAAATGACTAAGGCAAGTAACAAATGAGTACGCCCCCGACTGTTGCCGCCTAACGCCCACGCCATACTAGACGATAATCGTCGTACGTGTGCTGCTGGTGCTGGTATTGCTGCTGCGCGCTCACAGTACAATACTCGATGACCGACAATACAGCACTTACTTCTCAGTTGGTTGACTCTGAATCTGGATACCAAAATGCGAGGGAGAGTGTCGCACAACGCGGACAGATAGGTATGGTCTGGTTTCGGGGAGCACGCGTGCGTGTGCGCGCGCGAGTTGTAGCTCAAATAACACGAGAATCACACCACAGCTACCGAATCGAACCCGGAAACCGCCAGCCTAGTAAGCTAATAATAATTCTGATCGTGACATTGTCCTCGGAGAGGCTTCGCAGCGCATGTCACCCTTCTACACAAACTGCACGCCTTGATTACTCTTCCCACGTCTACCAAGTGCCTCAATAGGTGTCGGTAACTAATCACTTCTCTACGCATGCAGGTTTTTCGTCTATCGTACCTTGGGTTCCCATCACTACTACCTACTGCTCGTACTTCTGTTGTGTATCGTCCCGTTTTTCGAACAGCAGAAATTCCCTCACTGCTACTGCCGTCTATTGACAGAACAAGCATCGACCCGCTCTTTTCAGTCGCGGTAATCCCCCTTACCCCCCTCCCCCCTTTTTCTAATCATTCTCCTGGTCCCCTTGTCCCTCCTTGTGCTCCTCGTCCTCCTAGCCTTCCCCGTTCTCCTCTCCTTCCGCCGCCGCGGCCGACAACGCCGCCACCCAACCTTCCTCAACTGCTTTGCTTCATCACCGCCTTAACGCCCGGCGTCACCGCACCCTCTCAGCATCCACTCTCAACTGACGAATCAACGCGGATTATTATTAGCTCGCCCTTAAGAAATCCGTTTTTATGACTTCTCGTCGTGGCTGCGGTTTGGCTCCGGGTTCGAGTTCGGGTTTGAGGCCGGGCTCGGATTCGAGTCCGAAGCCGAGTTCAGGTTCGGGTTCAAAATCGGGTTCGATGTTGGGTTCGGGTCCAGATTGGGGTCCTGATTCGGGTTCAGGTCCGAGTTCGGGTTCGAGATCGGGCCCAGGCTTGGGTTCGCAATCGGGTTCTGTTGCAGGTCCTGGCTCGTGTTCTGGTTCGGATTCGGGTTCGAGCTCGGGTTCGAGGACGGGTCCCACGATTGCACATACCACTGGAGCGGCAGTTCGTCCGTGGGCATGTGTTTCTTCACGAATTTCCTCGCCATTGTCTCTAACAGGAAAGCGCAGCGAAGGATGCCGGGCGCGGCAGCCTCGTCAGACCGGACCAGGGGCCTGCCTTGCTTGTCGCACTCAGCGTATGCACGGCAGTTGTCCCAGACACGGCCGAGGTCCAAGTAAAAAGCGGTCGATCCCCGCTCTCCGTAGTACTTCCCGGCCCTTATCTTGTGCATCATGGTGCCCAGGTCCATCATGTTGTCCCGGTTCACCGCGTTCAGGTACCCGGCGTTGACTTTCACGTCCACGGGGACCCGGAAGCAGTGGGACAGGTTGTGTTTGAGCAGCTCCTGGATAAGGTGAGTCTTCGGCACGATGTCTTCGGTGCGAAGAAGCGACGGCGGAGGCGGTAGCTCCAGATCGCTTCCTCGAAGGCAGAACGGACATTTCTGAATTAGCACGTCCAATTCTACGAAGCGACCACCGGGTGGGTCGACACCCGCAAGCTCCATGGAACCGTCGTGCACCTCGCCTCCCGGTGCCACGGCACCCATCACTGTAGCGCTCGATTTCGCGGAACCCATCTCCCTGAGGCACCCGGGGCAAAACATGCGCGGACAACACTGGCAAAGTCCGACATGCTCCTGCTCTAGAGGGGGTTTTTCGCATGAGACGCACACCGTCGTATGAGAATATCGCACCTTCCAACAGCTTTCCCTTCGATTTGAGGGGCGACTGGAGGGCGTAGACGCAACGTGTGCTGGAGAGGTGTTCTTCTCTGAGGTGGAAGCGGTGAGCCTCCTCCGCTTCTTTTTCGTGGCGCGGCGCGGAGCCATTTGCCCGTTTTCCTGTGGAGGCGTACTGCAAGCGAGAGGCGCCCCGGGAAGCAAATACAACAATGCGCGTGACCAATAACAAGCATTGATCGTAAGTAACGCCACCGTGCCAAGACATGGTCTTCGGCCGTTCTGTCCGGACTGTCGTGATACATGCAAGTTAGGGGGTCTAGTTAGGGGTTGATTGGTTGGACCGCCGGGTTGAGTCGTAGGTAAGTGCGTGGGCAACGAGGTAGAAACGCCCGTCGCGTCGGAAAAACAGCGACCGCACGCCCTCGGCAGACGCCGATTCTTCATACGTTGACGGTTGTGCCATCTATTCCGTGGTCTGCTCGTTTCGGGTGGTCGGGTTTGTCCAACAAAATGTCAGGGCTGATCACACGAAAGGAACACGCAACATGCCCCGAGGATATCCCGGGTGACTGGTGGTCACGTATGTACCATGCCAAGCACATGTTTCGCAAATGGCAATTACCCAACCTTCAATCAACCCCTTGAAACACAAAACAGTGGCGGCGCTTGGGCATGGTCGCCTCGGAAAGCGGGTCAGGTTTTTTTCGCTTCGTCACTGGCGATTAAGCAAAGGGCGCGGCGTTACAGCACAAGACCTCAACCATGCAAAATTATCTTGGTGGAAACGCTATGTATCCCGCCGCGTCGGATCCCCCACTCCCGTTCATAGACTCAATACAGCGTCAACATACCAATATGGATGTAGTCCCTTGAGGCGTGAACTAGTGCCGGTGCTTCGGCACGATCGACTCGAAAAGCGCGCGAGGGTGTTGGATAGCTTCGTCACGGGTGATCAAGCAAAGAGAGCAGCGAGATAGCACGATTAAAACCTTAAAATTGCGGATAAGTTGTGTATCTGGCCGCGTCACAACGCTCACTCCTGGTCTCAGGCCGAATGCACTGTTAACATACCCTGCAGGTTCCACCACTTTTACAGTCTGGAAAGGTTTGGGAAGGTGTGCCCACTTTTGTGTCTTGGAGTCGGTTGGTGATCGCTGCCGACGCACGGCGACGTGTTTTGAGTGTTGCTCGCAAAGAACGGGCCCTGCAGCGCCTGTCAAGAGTGGGGTCAGGAACGCACGATGAAAGAAAATACCCCAGGCGCGCTGTGGAAGGGTGACCACGAGATGCTTGTGTTGGATTGTACTCTGTCCCGCAAGCACAACCGTGTCGGGGTCGAGTTTATCTTCCAGTCGAATTGCTTACTTCAGCCGAGTGACCATACGAAATTCTCCTCAAAACCTGCAATTTTTTCGAGGTAGAGGATACGATATGTCCTTGTTCTTGAGTACAAGCCCGACCTTAAGCCTCGAGAATGGGCTAGAGTCAACGGCGGCTGTACCCCGAGTTAGCCTGCAACGTATTGAAACCCCGCCATCCATTTCTATATATCCTTCACACATACATCGCCAATAATAGCACCCGTTCAGACTTACAACAATATGTGTGACCGCGATTCGTCCTCCAGTTTTTATTCGCGAGCGTTGGAACCATTCCCCGTCTCCTAGCCACGTCGGCCTTTATTACGGCAAACCGGCCTTGCAGGTCACGTCCCACGGTCGACACACCGCCAAGGTTATGATGTCGAACATTGGTTGAACTGTTTCTATGGCCGACCTCGACTACGACCGGTCGAAGCGATAGGTTGCGTCGGCCGTTTCTACTGCAGGTGTCTATGCTAAACCGTGTTATTGTTGATGTGGTGGTGGTGGTGGTGGTGAACATCGTTGACATTTTTTCTCGTTTCCGTGGTCGATCTCGACCACCACCAGCCGAAGCGATATGTTGGGTCGGCCATTTTTACTACTGCAGGCGCCTATATTATACCGTGTTATTGTTGACGTGGTGGTCGTTGGTAGACACCGTGCAGGCACGGGTTTTCCCTCCACATCTTCGTCGCTTGCTGCATGATTGAGGTGCTTTTGGTTGTTTGTTACAATACTCCAGGCACCATGTATGTTGTGTGGCGACGGCAGACACCGCGCCAGATGTTGGTTGGGCTGAACGCTTACTCATCGGGAAGTTAAAACGCAACTGGCTGCTGTCCTTGCGCTTTATATATTTGTGTATAGTCGCACCCCCTTTCTAGACAGCGCGACGACATTGACACGCCCTATTAGTGCCCTCGAAAATAGAACCAGCCACTCTCTCACCTGAGACAGCGTTCAGGTCGCGCTTGCATCCGGGGTGGTCGCAAACTTTGGACATGGTTTCGGCTGCCAAAATCGCAAAAACGAAAAGGGCATTAGACCATAGAGACAGGCACGACACCGGGAACCGGGAATTGTTAATGAAATTTCTCGTAGGTGGTGCAAGAAGAAACCCGCCGAAGAAGGGTTGGGAAATCCGGGCATTGCACACGTTTCCAAATGATTCGTACGTTTGGCAATGAAAGCAGTCTGTGGGTAGCGCTATCCGTCCGCATCGCGATTCTCGAGCTTAAAAAACAACGTTGTGCGAACAAAACCAAATGCTGAAACCAAGCCTTTGGCTAACTCGACAAGACGGCTCCCTCTTCCATATTTGTCGAGGCTATGTTGGGTCTGGTCTGAGCCGGGTCGGGGGTAAGGTCATCCCGCGTTGGCAGAGCCGCGCGCACTGAACTAGGAAGCCGAAAAACACTCGATGCGGCTGATGTTCTCGCAGGAAAATGGGGGTTCCACACCTTCTCGCGGACAGTCGGCAGAGCAGCCAATTCCATCAACCTGGCGTGCGCGGGCCCACGGGCGAACCTCCACGGACGGGAAGCAGGCGCCGTCGTTTTCACCCCGGCCGTTAAGCTGTTGACGCTCCTGGGACGGCGAGTCTGTCGCGCAGCAACTGTCGCGAGGGGAGATTATCATCGGGCTGCACGTGGAGGCGTCTTCCAGCGCAGTAGAATGGCGGAAAGAGAAGGGGGAGGCGGTGGTGGAATGGCGGTTGGGGCAAGAAGTACACAGGGACGACGCACGCCACCGAAACAGACGATCCGTGTGTGATGGTATTTAATTGTTTTGTGCGGTGGGGGTGCGTCTTGCTTAAGAAGAGCCACAGCCGACCGATGACACTGCTACAGCAGTGGGCAGCAGCCTCGCGCACAGGTTGATATCACATATAGTCCTGACTATGTTTACAGGAGAGAACGTAACCCCCCCCCGCTGTCCGTGGGGAGCACATTTCCCACCAGAAGACGAGGTAGTTATTACCTTCATCTGGAGAAGTGGCGATCGGCATCCTCAGACGACGCGGCCGGCCGACGACAGCAGTAGCCGACGAGGCAGCCGGCGCCAGCGGATGAGGAGGAGACAGTGCCGCGGTGGCAGCGAACTCAGACTCTTCATATAACTCAGGGTGCCTAGTGGCTTGATCTTGTGCGGTGACCCTCGGCATGGTCAGACGCTGCGACCGGCTGGTGACCGCAACATCTGAACATACAGCTGGCGATGGTGGAGGTGGCGTCGCGGTCGCAGTGAGCCCTGCTGCTTCATATAACTCGGGGTGGCTAGGATGTTCATCTTGCAAGGGGACATTCGGTAAGGCCAGATGCTGCGGCCGGCCGGCAACAGCAACATTTGAAGAGGCAGCCAACGGCAGTGAAGGTGGTGCCATGGCTGTAGCGAGCTCGGCCGCTTCGTCTTGCTGCGAGGCGTCCTTCTCTACGGCGGCGGTGGGGTCTTGGGCTTCATGTTCTCGCGGGGAGCCGATTTCGGCGGACACGACTCTCTCCTGCACCGGGAGCGTCCTGCACACGTGGGGGTGGGAAGCGGTTACCTGGCATGTGCAAAGACCACGCCATGACATTGAAGAGGCCGGTGCGTTTCGACCGATGGCTCCCCTGTGTTGGGAGCGACGACGTCTGCGTCATCGGTTTGGGGAAAATGCAATAAGCAGTGACGATATATTCAAGAATATATCGAACGTGTAACATAGCGAAACCGAACATATGTAAACCCCGTGGTTAGTGTAAGGCTTTTCCCCGTACCGTTGAAAAATTCCTCTCCGGATAGACCGTTAAGTGTGTGTCGGCGAAGGATAGAGGGGAATCGGTTCACAACCAAGCGTATCTGCACAGGAAGAGGACAGTGGAATGATAAAAGAGCGTAGATAAAATGATCCCGAAGCCATTAAATGTCAAAACAAAACTGAAAAGAGAACACCGAAGCCACTTATGGCGAAGTTTATGTCTTGCCTGGTCCCCCCTGGTTGGGCGTTGAAGCTTGCCGCGTCCAGCGTCCCGTCCTGCTCGCTGCACGCGGCAACACTCACTTCAGACGCTATCTCCGATGTAGACGGCCTGCAGCATTACCATGTAAGTGGGAGAAGAAATGCGGAACGGACACAAACCGAGAAACTGTCGTGTTAATTAATTGGGCAAATAGCAACAACTGGTCGGGACTGCTGCCCCCGTAAAACGTTGTGCACCCTAAACATTTGGGGTCTCCTGTTTTAAAAGCACCGGCCTCTTGGACCCCGTTTTTGTTTGCCAGCCTTCAATTAACCGTCCATCCCAGATACTGGTTTGTATTTTAATGAATCTAACGTAGATGATTGACTACTGTGTACAGCAGTCTTTCAAACAACACTTGGTACCACTGCAGCCGTTGTCGTCAGTTTCCCAGTATCAATGATTGTGATCAATACATACCAGGTATACGTAACCTAAAAGCCAGTTTCGACGTGAAAACAGATCGCAGTTGTGACATTATCACCCCAGCGGACTCACAGGTGGGTTGGTGAAGCTCTTTTTACACCTAACACGTAAGAGTCGGACTTAGATGACGTGTTACTGCATCTACAGTACCACGGCAGCTGAAAAAACGACGTGTGGGGAGGCCAGCAATTAGGATATAATGAAAACTGTTGACTTGGAATGGGTAGACGCATAGTATCACTATGAACTCGCGCAACGCAGGATATTTGTACTGTAACTATCGTCAACTTGTGTGCGCTAGTAGAGTTGACGGTGCTGGGCTGATGACCCCTGCTGCACTGCTGTCTGTGATGATGCGCTGATGACGGGACATACACGTGTTTTCCCTGGCATAACAACCCAAAACACCTGGTACCACCCAAACTAACCCAACACAACAGTACCACCACCACCACCACCACCACCACCACAACCACCACCAGCGACGACGTCTACTTGGACATGGGCAGTCCTGCGGGGTGCGGCAGCAGGCAGCAGAGAAGCTGCAGCTAGAGAGACTGCAGCTAGCTGCCTGCTGCGGTGCTGCCCGGTGCTGTGCTGATGACCCCTGCTGTGATGATGCACTGATGGCGGGGCGTATATGTGATTTCCCTGGTACAACAACCGAAAATACCTGGCACAACCAAAGCTAAGCCAGCATAACCGCACCACCACTGCCACCACCACCAGCGGCGTCCGCTTGGACATGGGCAGTCCCACAAGGTGTGCAGTGCTGCAGCTAACCGCCTGCTGCTGTGCTGCCCGGTACTGTGCTGATAATCCCTGCAGCACTGTCTGAGGTGTGTTTACGGCACTGTTGTTGTTGTTGCTTCGCTGTGCCGCTGTGGTTGTTGGGGTTGCTGGTCCACAGCGATGCAAAAATATGTTCGTACTCGATCCTGACTCGTTGGCCGGCGGCGCTCAGGAAAACCTATATCAAAAGCAGGCTTCAGCCATCTCGAAAGGGGTCGCTACTTTAAAGAGGCGTTGCGATAATTAGGAACTCGCATCGTTATAAATCAATGAAGACATCTGAAGGAGACGACGATATATACCTGGTGGGAAGTGCTGCAGTAGGGGATGGAACGATATATTATGTTCCACCTTCGAGGGAGACGAGATACAGAGAGTGCGACGTAACATGGCCAGTGAACTCACATGGCGACAATGGGCTGCTCTGGCTCCGGCATTTCCGACTCAAGCAGAGCGCGGGCGCGTGAAATGTAGCGCGCAGGCAAATGTTGATCTGCACGCGATAAGGCGGGAGACGTTTATGGCGGGTTATTTTGAGTACGGGCCGCAAAATATGTTTTCGTCGGGAACTCCGAAATCTTGTCGGATTCTGTCTTGTCAATCTGCTGATAACGGGGTAAGGCTGTTATTGGTGTTTGAATGGATACCGGCGCAAAACACTTGCGAGGACCCAGCCTGTTTCGCGAAGAAGCAGGGACTGAAGCGTGGTGGGCGGTACCATGTTTTTCACCTCGGTGCTATGCCGCCGAGCGTTGCTGTCAAAGACGTGCCTATATTTACGGTATCGCCGGGGTTCCTGACCTCTTCGATTTGTTTCTCCCACAATTCATCGCGGGGGGTGATACCAAAGCGTTCGCTGTGGTCCCATGTTGGATGCTGATGTCGGTAACGTGTACTGGTATACAGTTACGATATCCGCAGAGCTCCTGGCGTCTACGGCTCTTTTTTCTCACTACTATTCTTGCCATTTCTGTGGAGCTGGATGCGCTGCAAGGCAGACCGACTGGGCTGGCAATGGAAACATTGAACGCCTCCCATACATATACTGGCCCTCTAGCTACAAATATCAAACATTCACTATTCATATCCAAATGTCATCGGTATGGCGACAACACGGGTACGCGTTGATGGTTTAGTTGACGTTGTTCGGTGGAACACCAAAAGCATCGCGTTGCCAACCTCTGGTTAATCTGCACGCTAAACCTCGCTACCGCTGATACGATCGGCTGCAGTCGGAACTACGTGCACGCAGAGGCAGGTCCTGTTATATCTACGGCGGTAAAGTTTTTTGGTCGGTACTGTGCCGTGAACATGGACTGCTATTTATAAGACAATCACATTTCGACAAGCACATATTCAAAATATGAATCCCAGCGGCGAGAAGCGGCGGTGCCACATTATTTTTACGTTGCTGTTGAACATCCTCCATGATGCTCGTCGTCGCTCACCGAAAAATGCCATAATTGCTTGTTTCTCAGATCGACTACTTCGCATGTTGTTGTCGTGCAAGTTGTCCAGGCACAACGCGCTGTAGTGGGCACCATCTCCGGCTGGCGGCGGCGACCCAACCTCGAGCCAGTACACTGTTTCAGTAACCTGTGCACATGGGGCGCCGTCGGGTTTGCAAAGTTACCCAGGGAAAAACGGCAATCAACCATTGGTCAGAACGACAGCAGAAAGAAAAATAGAGAGTCCAAAACGTGCGCCAAGGGATTCAGTAATATTTCTTGCGATGCCTGAACGTGATATTAACAACGTCGCAAACAACAACAGCAACTGTACAACAACAACAACGACAACAACAACAACGACAACAACAACAACAACAACAACAA
>JBBMKB010097217.1:0-10695 GCA_037833945.1 Alaria marginata | reverse complement strand
ACTAAAGTCAGTTAGTTGGCTAACGGCACCTACCGATTAGTTATTAGTCGTGAAACCCTGCCGACTCACAGCCCTACCTTTCGGATATATATCCTAGAAAAAGAGTACGACAAGCACACACTTTTTACAGTACATGGATATGAAAAAGAAACAAGACATCATCCGCGCGACGTCGCCAAAGCAGCGCTCTACGTGACAGCTGCTGCAGTGGTGGTGGTGTCGCTGAGCCATGTGCCAGCGCACGCTTCATACAGCGCGGTACGATGCACTTAGTTCATAGAAGAAAATGCCACAGGGTCGCGCGCAGGCGCAGGGTCCGCGCATCTACTTTTGAAAAAATGTACTTAAATACCAGGTTGGCAGTTTAATAATTGGTATTTAAATACCTGGGGTATGATATAATACCTGGTATATACTCATCAGAGAGAAAATCCCGAAATATAATCATATCGCGTTAAGGACTGATTCGGTATCCTCCGCCGGCTGCCAATCCCCCAGGGTACCAATCAATAATCACGAATACCATGGTACGTCAATATCACACGGTACCTCGTGCCAAAACCTACACAAGTAGACGTGTATGATACCAGAGTACCAGAGGGTTTATGGTTCAAAACTGCTTTGTACGTGATGCGAAAACAAGACGCTAAAATGTGCAGAAAATACGTAAATACCGCCGATCAAATATCGGGTCAATCAAGCTGGTCAAGTCAAGTATCGAGCGATGCGTGATACGTGCTCATTGTCCGACGGCAAAGCAATTTTTGCATCCTGCAATGTAGTTTTTTTGTATACAAATTTATAATTTATGAATATACCCTCTGGTATGTACATATTTTTGTTTACTTTTTTATGACCAAATCTATTATTTGTTGTATACCTGGTATACACTATTTTGGCAATAAACCAGGAATATGTACATGTACCTCGTACATAAATAATTACTTCGAAGTAGACTATACCTGGTACCCGGTAGTCTAGATTATACAAACATACATAGTGAGACCACGAGGTAGCTTTGGTATGATACTAAAAATGCTTACCGTCACTTCCGGGTTGAACGATACTCGAGCTCTCGTCGACACACGCCGCTCCGAACGGCCACCATCCTCCCCCGACTGTCGAGACGAGGTCGCGCTGCTGCTCCGAGACAGCTGCGTAGAAACCGGAGACGCTGGCTCCGTCAATGCCGCACTCTTCGATGCCATCTTCCCACGCTTAGGCCTAGAAAAGAACACAACCACTGATCGCAATACTCGTTTCCCTCGAGACTTTGACGGGGCAGGGGCTATGGCGGACCGAGCGTAGGAGCCGCCCGGCATGGTATTGCTTCGCACCAGCCTCGGCTTTCCCCATTGGTCTTGACTGATGGAGTCGCGGTGGCCGTATGCTAGCAGTCCTCTTCGAGACATCTTGAAGTTTTGCTCGGCAAATTTGCTGTTGCCTTGGGTTGCACGGGAGCTGTATTACAGCGCACAGCAGAGGCCCAGGCAAAGGCAGAAGAAGTTGACGGGGGGGAGGGGAGGGGGGAGCGGGGGGGGGTAGGTAACGGTTACGTTTGCTTGTATTTGCAGACCGGCTTCGGGTCAGGCACGACAGAAGTTTCCAGGTGCTGGCAGGCATACGTCGCCCATATAAGAAGAATGGAATAGAATGGAAAAAGAAGACTGCTGCAGCACCACCATACCTGAACACCCAGTTTAAAAGTGACATACCGCCAGTTCAAGGTTTTTGTCATTGAGGCAAAGCTAACTTTCACTCCACCCATGGTGCGCTTTCACTTTATGATGTTATATTCAAGCGAAGTTATCGTATGGGCTAGTCTGCAAACCACAGATTACGAGTACGAATTACGTGCATACGTATAATAACAATAAATGTCACCCCACTACAAAATAATGGTACCAGGTCAGAAAGAGCTGCAATCAAAAACAAAGAACGTGGGAGTACGACTCGTCGTATAAATAATGGTCCAGTACGAAAAGTAAGCAAGAAATGGCAAGTTTCTCGTCATGCCTGAACTGCAACCCCTTTTATGCAACAAACAACTTGGAATTAGAGTTGGCATTTTTTTGCACTGGTAAGAGATAATAGCCACACAATCAAACTATTGTAAAAAAACAGATCGATGGGGGAAGTGATGGCCTCAAGGCATAACACGAGCGAGCGCCGGCAAGGTCTGCGGACAGCGCACTTAGATCAACCCTCCGGGGCAATACGAGATGCAGGATTATGGGAGGGAGGACGACAAAGCGTGAGCCCGGGCACGTGCTTAAAATCTCCGGACTGCCGTGTATCTGAAAATTAAGATACTTCGTGCAAGTTAGTGATACGTGCCGAAGATAATTGGCGAACAACACCAAAACTCAAATAAGTTACGCTCCGTTTTTTTTACCAAAAGCGTTCACGTATACCTGGTATATGGTACGGGGGGAGAAGCGGCGGGCGGGGATGCCTGGATACCCCAAGCATGTGTGGCATCGGATGATATGTAGTGGTCACCAGCAGGGTGGGTTGCGGCTCACCTGCTATCAATTGCCTGCTAGCTGCTGCTACTCTGTCGCTGTGTTCTAGAGTGGCAGAGGGCTGCGCAGAAAAAAAAAGCCTGGACAGCAGTCTACGTATGAATATGATATACCAGGCAATACGAAGAACCTCAGGACCGTTGGTGGAAATAAATCAGGGCACAATGGAAATAATGCGTGAAACTAAAATGACACCCACAACAAGCCCACAAGCCGACGAGGTAATACTATACCTGGTAGCTATTAATAGGTTTGATCTGAGCCCTGAGCCCTAGAGGCTAAATACATCTAGGCTATATATATCGGTTTTATTATTGTTGCCGTGAAATGAGAGAGCCACAGCATGCAGCAGCAGCAGCAGCAGCAGCAGCATGATTAGCATGAACACTTGTTGCTGCTCCGTAGGGCCAGGGTTGATATGATGAGTGAATTTTCACCATCTATTCATGATTCGATCTCCAAAAAACTTAAAGAATAAAATATGGGGTGGGTTAGTGACGAATATGGGTGATAAAAACTTCGTTTCGAGTTCCTCACGAATGTTCTTCGATCCGCGGGAGGGGCGAGGGGGGCATATACCTGGTAGCACCAACAGAGTGCAATTGTCCGGCAAAAAAAAGGCCGAGACACCGTCGAGAGAGCGCGTTGCACGTGGTTGCCTCGCCGAAAAAGGAGCAGCGGAGACGACTTCTATCTAGCCTCTAGCTAATTATCGTTTTCCGTTTGCGTACGTGCGCCATGAGAGGTATCCACAACAACACCAGCTAAACTTGCACTGCTCATTATTTCCCATATAAAACATTTTCTTACGTATGTCGCACGCGTGTTCGTTCGTTGACATTTTTTGTTTTTAGAAAGAAAGCAAAGCAAAGCAAAGCAAACTGACTGACACCCTCTTACCGGCGCGATCTTCGGCCGATTGATGGGTACACGGCACTAGCACGCACACGGAGAGGCATGGACTAGGGGTGGAGCAGAGCAGGCGTTGCAGTGGCGACGGGCGGTAGTGATCTGAGGGGGCGTCTCCTTATTTTGTGCGACTCACAACTCACGACAGGAATCGCTGAAGCCAACAAAGGTCAATAATGATCAATGGTTTCCATTTTTGCATTGTTGAGTTTCCAAGCTGTCAATTTCAGTGGCAGAGACTCGGTCGGGGGGCAAGCAAAGATCATCGGATAGTACGGCACCGACAAGACCAGCCCGGTCTGAGGGAGATAGAAGCGCTATGATGGGGTAGTGCAGTGCTACCCACCCGGCTCCCCGGCGTCGAAGTGGTGTGCATCGTATATACAAGAGCAGCAGCAGCGTGCTTCTTTCAAAGTATTCAGACGGCGGTTGGGCTGAAAAGGTCGTTCAAAGAAAAAGGGCTACCGCTTACTTACGCGCGCACTTTGAAAAACCACCCTTACGGAAGCCACACCGAACGACGAGCGCTCCCCCGACAACGCCGATCTAGGCCATGGATCTCACCTGTGGGTTGCTGTATAGAGTGCTGCTTCCGAGCTGTTCCAGTGGGTGCGCCGGCTATGTGATTGTGCTACTCGTATCTGCCCTCTTTGCGTGTGGGCAATGCAATTGCGGCGGAAAGTTCAACCACGTGTGTGGGGGTAGGGTCAAAGAGCCGTGCACTTGCTCATTTTTTTTTATTTCTTTATTTTTCTGTGTCTGTTGCAGTGCTCGTTTCTCTTTTTTTTTTTCTTCCCTTCTTTCCCACGCCTATAATTGTTTTTTGGGAATTACTAGTTTGTTCTTGATAAAGAGGCGGGACCAGAAAGGGATTAGGGGAGGTGGAACCGCCCTCTGAGCGTAGACCGGCCTCACATCAGTGCACCGCTGGTGTGCGGGGACAGCGTACAGGGCGCAAGGTTCTCGGTGCAAACCTTTAACACAGGTGTTAAGTTTTCGAGGTGAGCTTGCAAGCGCGTGTAGACTCCGACAGACGACATGGCAGTCGGTTTTCCTATCAAGTTCCGGATACCCCACATGCCGCTTTACGAGTAGTAGTAGAGAGGGGATGACAGGCAATGCTCGTACCCGGAGGGTGCTGTACCGCACGCAGCACAAGAGGCTTTGGCGCGCAAGACCTACCTGATTCGTGTCGCAGATCCTCCATCTCTGATAACGCGTCTGCGCGTGCCTGGTTTCTCGTAGGCAATACATCGAACGATGTTGTACAGCCCGAACTCGACGCTGAAAGAACACCAACACAAATTTGAATTCCAGTCATGAACAATACCACTGCTGCTATGTAGAGAAGTATAAATACCGTTTTCATAATAGTATTGAAATCATACAAGGTATTGATGTCAAAAGTATCCTTATATTTACGGACATAATTATATCTGGTTTTGACCTTCGATGCGGCGTTCTTACATTCTCACCTCTTTCCTCTTTCTTCTCTCTGTTGACAACGTCTTATTTTTTTGTCTCCTTTGGGAGCCATGTACAGCAGTACAGCAGTGAAGGGAACCAATAAGAAACAGGGCAATAAAAAAGGCAGGCTGACATTTTTACTATTAATAACAGGAATGTAAGAAATCTAGGAGCCGTATAGTAGGCAGGCTGACATTTCCAGGAGCATAAGGCATCTGGGAGCCGTTATACTGAAGTTAGTGTAGAACGCACCCTCTCCCAAATAAGAAACACAGCCTGGGTCAGTGCTTCTGATTCTTATTATTGATATCTGATTGGTATCATAGGTGTCCTGCACGTATAGCGACCAAAATACCGACGAGCGCGATTTGATGAAGCGTCCATTATTAGTGTGCGCGTGCAGCGGTACGAGCGTTACCGTTCCGCGCGAGTAGCGTACAGCTTACGTTGTACTGTAGTTCGAACAAACACCCTACCCCCGCCGCCCGGATTGTTTCGCGTGGCCGATGCCGTTATCGTCATTTGTTTTGGACACTTCTCACTCTTCCCCTCTCAAGCCCCAAAGCGGTTACTCTACTGATATGATATGTCTCTCACAAGTCACAGCATCGTTTTCTCTTGCTTTGCTTGTGATGTCTGCATCAGCGGTACCTGGTCATGTTACCTGGCAGTAGAGCTTCGATGCGACGTTCTTACCCCGCCCACGTCTTTCTGTTCACAACGTCTTATGTTCAAAGATGTTACGAGACAGCGCTTTCCCCCCTTGGCAAACAGTAAATTCGCCTTAATTTGCCTTGACGGACGCCGAGCTACCACCACCTTGGTACCTGGTAGGTTTTAGTGTAGAACGCACGGCCCTGTACGACCTTTACAGCGCACGTTTTCGCCCTTTCTTGAAATGTCCCATGACGCCTGTGCTCATACCGTCTAATTCTCTTCTTCTGCTTGTTATGTCTGAGCCAGAAAGTGGTACCTGGTAATCTTTTCACACCTAGCATGGAGCTTTGACGCGGCGTTTTAAGGTTACCTCTTTCCTCTCTATGTTGACGACATCTTACTCTCTTATTCTTCTTCTGTCTCTCACAACGTCTTATTCTCTTACTCAGCGAGTTATGTCTGCATCAACCCGAGCCGGGCGATGGCGGCCGTAGAGCTTCGATGCGGCGGTCTCCCCTATCTCCTCGCTCTATTCGCAACGGTGTTACTCTTTCATTCCTTATATATATATTCTTATGTCTCTCACAACGCCTTATTCCCTTATTCCTTATTCCGCTGTCGCTGACAACTCTGTATCTGTCTCGAAGTTTGTGACCGCAGAGCTTGTTTTCTCTCTAGGGTCACGAATCGTCTAGGGTGACGAATCGAGCACGGGCACAAGGTGTGTTGGATGCCGATGGAAGTTAACAGTTTAATGCGAAGAACACACACACCCTTAACAGCACACGTTTCCCCTTGCTTGACATGCCTCCTGACATATGTGCTCACAACGTCTTATTCTCTTGTTCTACTTATTTTGTCGGCATCAGCGCGGCCGCGGAGCTTCGATGCGGCCTTATTTTGCTACCCCCCTCCTCTCTCTGATCACAACGTCCTAGTATCTGATTCTGCTTATATATTCTCTTACCGCGTATCATTATCATATTATCTTGTTCTGCTTTATTTGTATTAGCGCGAGCCGGGCGATGGCGGCCGCCGAGCTGGTGCAAGGCGAAGACCTGAGGGAACTGCAGGCCTACCTTGCCTCGGTGTGCCCCGCGGTTTTGGGCCTGGAAGGGGAAGGCGAACGCAGCGCAGAATCCTTTCGACAGGGCTTGGAAACGCCAGATGTCTGTGCCCTTCTCAGCACGTGAGGATGCTATATCATTCGATGCTTCACGTCCAGATGCAGGTTTTTGCCGCCTATTTGCAAGCCAAATATATATCAGGCGGACAACCAGAAGTTAAACAGTTAACTGCCTACTGTACTATTACATCTCTTTGTGCTGCTGTACTCTCAGTGGTCTGGTAGCAATGCAACCTTTGATGTGCTTTTTATATGTGGTTACATTTCATCGCACCACACAGCAGCAAAGGTGCGTTCCTGGTACTGGTTATAACTTCATGTTGAAGTTTGGCTTTGGTTGTCTCTCTTACAGAACCTGGCATTTCTCAGCAATGTTCTCACGCACCGCTGTTGCTATTCTGCTTCGCTTTTTCACAAACCCTCGACCATGTGGCTGCTGTGTAGTCCGGCTTTTATATAAGTACCAGGTAGTATACTGTTTGTCTGGTAACGGTTGTTGATGTTGATTTTGTTCAACCCCAGTGATTTGGCCGAACACTGAGCAAATACTGTTGAATTGAGACTTGGCTTGTTGACGTGATCTCTGTCCTGTTTCGTTTCGAGCATCCTTGTACGCGATACAGCAGTAGGACCAGGTATGGTACCAGGTACCGGGTATATACCGGCATTACCCTACAAGTGGCGTTTTGGACCTGTCGTTCTCGAAGAATCTGCCGCAGAGCTCTGTATGTCTGCATGCTGACAACGTACAGTACCACTGCTAACTGTGTGTTCGCCGTGATACCGGCGTATCTCTAATGGTTAATGGTGCAAGAGGTAACGCCGTGCAAAGTTTAAACTTGGCCACAGGTGCTGCGTATGATACTCGTATTATATGATGGGCAGATCGTTGTAGTAATACGGTTAACACTGCATTCTCCTTCATGCAGCCATCCCTTCTTCGATGGCGCCTGGAATGCCTACATATACCCTGGTATAAAATAAGAAATAATAGTACAATACAAGCGGGCTCCGCCGCGGCGAAGCCCGCCTGCAGCTCCGTGCATGCCCGTGATGACGGATGATGCAATACGTAAGCAAATCCAGGCCGTGAATGCGGCAGAGTACTGCCAAGAGTTGCATAAAAACGAACCATCTTTGAGCGAAGAGAAACAAAAACACTGAAAAGCAACAAAACAAAGCTCGCCATCTGGCACAATGTGTAGCGTACAAAAGTAAAAGCAAAAGCGCAGCAGCTACCCACTCGGAAGCAACACGATGAAGGAAAGCCGACCGAAATGTTTCGAAGGGCATCACCAGCTATCGCTCTCATCTAGTTATTTCGCTGTGTTGGGTCTACATTAAAGTGGTACTCGTTCGTACAACAGCAGCATTATTACTCGTTCGTACAGCAGCAGCAGCAGCACTACTACGGGTACTCGTATGATAACACACGCTCGTTCGTTCCCTGGTACGTCATATACCTGGTACTCCTTACCTGATGGTACGAGTACACACATACAATCCAGTACCAACTAAAGACAGCAAGCATAACTATTAATAGCAGCAGCAGAGTGTGGCTGTAGGACAGCAGTATCATATCATGCTCCTGACAATGCCAATACAGTGTGACTGTTGCTTTTTTTTGCCCAAGATTAAAAATGTATCTGGTATACATTTTTCAAGTAAAAACAAAAAAACTTAAAAAACAAAAAGTGACCACGGTGAGGATTTAACCAAGGACTTTAGGACTTCCGGGGTTTGAAGTAGATTTTGGCCTACTTTCGAATGACAACCATGTTTGACCCAGGGCACGGCACAAGCGCGGTCGAGCCGCCAACGGCGCAGTAGGGCTAGGGAAGCACAATGAGGGAGGTTCGGCCCGAGGGGTGGTCCTCATCGAAAGTTAGCACGGCTAAAGCTCAAAAATTCGTCTGAGAAAAGCTGAGGAGCGCTCAGGGCACACCGCCAACATTAAGATATAAGATATCTGTATTTATATGGAATACAGTGGGTACCCCATTTTAAGAGCGCACAAGATAAGAGCATTCGAGAGTTAAGGGCGATCTAATCGGCACGTCCCGCCTATTCTAAAAGCTATATGTGGCCCACTACCAGATAAGAGTAATGTGTCGTCAAGAGCGCTTGTTTTGGCTTGTCACGAGGTAGTTTTAATCGGGGTAACCAGTACTACTGCTGTATATACATTTTGTAACAGATATTTTGCGGAATGTTGTGTTGTCACGTTGAATCGCTTCTCGAGGGACCAGACCGCCCCAACTCTGCGGAAGAGTTGCTACGCTGAAACTATTTCTAGCATCCTGCCAATCCTTCTCATGTGCCCTCATACTGTATATACCACTCTATGGTCGCGTTGATCTCGTATCCCGCAGTGTTTTGTTTCCCCTATCAAATTCCAATATTTCCCTCCCTTCTCATAGGTCCCGATATTTCCCTCCCTATCGTCGTCTCAGTCGCGTGTCCTGAGGTGTTTTACATTCTGTCAAATTCCAAGATCTGCCCCGGACGTCGAACCATTTACCCAATAATTTTTCCCATTTATTCGACACTATGGTTGATACACTGTGGACGAGACGAAGAGAACTAGCTCTCAACATTGGTTGATTTGGGTTGAGGTCAGGGTTGGGGTTAGGGCTAGTTTTGTTCGTTTTGTATATGGTGATTATGAACCATAGTGTCGAAGAGGTGGTAAGGTCCCCTGCCAATACTACCCTATCGTCGCGCTGATCTCGCGTCCCTCGGTGGTTTCCTTCGTTTTTTTATTCGTCAAGGTTTGCCTCGGACGTCCAACCATCGGCACTTTTCGTCGACCTGGAAGACGCGGCGGCGGCAGCGGGCGCCGTAGCACGGACAGCTGGCGGCGAGGGCAAGCGGTCAACCTCAGGGGGCGACGAGCGAACGCGCAGCACCGCTGTCGGTGGGTTCTGGCTGGGCCTCGACACGCGATATGTCGAGGATGCGCCCGGCTTGGCTGTCATCAAAATGCACCCGGGAAGCTTGGAGCCTTCCAAGCGGCGACCTCTGCATGCCCAGCTGCAGGTACTGTTTTTTTTGCCTGAGAGGTTTTCTCTGATTCTAGAGTTGTTGGAGGTTGTTCTGTGACCACGTACTATAGCAATACTGTAGATTGTGACCATGAGTTAATATCAAAACAACAACAACAACAACAACAACAGCAACAACAACACGTACAAGTATAAACGCGGTGGAAGATTGCAAAGGTGTGTTTATTAGGGTGTGTACCCAAAGATACCCGGGTACTAGTCCTTGTTATGTTAGTCATCTCCGGGTAGATACCCGGGTATACCCTACCAAACACGCCTTGGAATATTGGATTTCCAAAATCATGGAATTGACGCACCTTCGAAATCCGCGTTTGTTCCTGCCATTACCCATAAACGCAAACACGTTGCCGCATTGCTTTGCAGATTATGTCGTTCGCAACTACAAGCACGCAGTGGAAGGTTGGAAATCCAAACTCGTGAAATTACCGCGCCGTTTTGTTCCCGCCATTGCCCATAACAACGCGAACGCGTTACCGCGTAGCTTTGCAGACGTTACCGCGTAGCTTTGCAGACCATGTCGAAACCCCTCGTGGAATTAACGCACCCTCTTGTTAATGCCTTTGCCCGTAAAAACGTGAACGCGTTACTGCCTTGCTTTGCAGATAATGTCGTTCCCGGGTGGTGATTCCCGCGCCGAGACGGCGGGTGCGGAAGAGGAGGAAGGGAAAATGGGAGAGGAGATAGCCCCAAGTGGCTCGGTTTTCGCGGTGCTACAGGCGTACGCCACGCATGTCTTTGCGCCTACGGTTCGGGCTTACGCTGCTGCTAGGGGTGGCGACGACAAGGCGAGTGCTCCTACTTGATACATGTTTTGTAGGATGATGTTGCAGCGTTTGGGGGGAGGCATTTTTTCTGGTAATATATACTGGTATGCAGTTTTGATTCCTTTGGCATATTTTCTCATCTTTGAAGTCCAGCACTACCTTGACCTGAGGTTACTAGGTAG
>JBBMKB010097206.1:0-10696 GCA_037833945.1 Alaria marginata | reverse complement strand
CAATTTTTGAAGCCCTAACCGTGAGCAACGAAAAAAAGAATCGTTCCTCATGGGCTAATATAGCCGTCAACGTATTTATTTTTGCGTTTTTTTTTGCGAGACCCTTAGCAACGAGCAACGACACCCCTGAGCAAGGTTTTTTATCTCGTTTCTTTTTTCCAAAACTCTCTATTATCACTTGACAGATAATCGTTTCTGAGCTGAAAAAGTGTTTACCGAGAACCTATGTTTCGACGATGGCCCCTGACGCTAGGATAGTTCTGATATTTGAAGCAAAAACATTTCATGTCGTCAGAACGGAAACTTCGACAGTCAAGAAAGTGACTTTTCTATACTAATAAGGTAGACCGAACTCCAATCGGTAGTACCTCGAGAGACGCTACGACTAATACTTTTTCGTTTTCGTAAAATGAGTTTAAATACGTCGTCAGCCAGCCGTGATTTTGTACAATTTAATGTTTCATTCTCATATTTGCAAGCTGCTAGGCGAGCGTACGACGCAGGAAGCGATTCCGGGGGACAAGACCCATAAACTATCATTGACCCATTTTGACCAGACGAGTATTAGATTCATGGAGACGTTCATGCAAACGAGGGATGTGAATTGATCTAGACGCCGCCGTACATGCCGAGCTTTCATCCTATTGAATAATTTTGGGAGCACGGCAATTACTATGTCCCGAAAAGGTACGCGATTGGGGCACGCGAAACAGGAAAGACGTCCATGCACAGATAGATGCGTTAAGGCTAGTACGGTATCTCGATTGGAATAAGCCAGAAGGGGGCTAGAGTAGCGGCAGACTGCTCGATACCAGTGCGCGAAACCATTGGCCAGTTGAACGTCTGCGTAAGCATAACGCGACGTGGTGCTATTATGCGTTGTTGGCGCCCTTGTCCTCCCTTCTGATCATGACGACGACGATGCCCTTGCGGATGCTACCGATAGTGATGAAAGAGTCCGTCACGACTGGGGAGACCATGACGCAGGAATGAACGACGATTAAGAGGTGAAACCGGACAAAATACAATGAGCGCTCATTATCCACACCGATAAAGTTGTGACAAAACAATGCATACCACGCATGCCATACACCAGCTGTAGTCTTGAGCGATTGAACGCGTGCTCAAAGACTGGTAACGAAAATCGTTTTTCAAGCAGGCCGAGAAACCCGGGCAGAATGTGACGGAAAACCTCCTGTGTCCCAAGCCACGACTGACTGTCGAACGATATGTCCGATTTTAGTGTTGGGACATCCCACGTGTTGGCGTCGTTGACGTTGTTGTGAGTCATCCTACGGTAGAGGTTGCACCTTTTGGGGTCAAACGTCCCCGACCGATTGAGCTAGCTCCTGGAGTGAGGAACTACCAGTTGATAAAATCATTTTACGAGTACATTTGTTTTTGCACTAGCGGATAGACATGCTGATCGAGTTGCGCGAACGAAAATCTTGGAAGTCATGTTTCGAGTGAGAGAATGAACTCCTCATGTAAGGAGCTAAGGGACTTAATGCTGCACACCTACCGTGGAATGACTCTTGTCCAGGGCTAGTGGATGCTGCATTCGGACGGGGTTTCGATACGATGAGTGTTTATTTGTCGATACAGGTGATGATGGTGACGAAAGCGACGGGAAACCACAGTAAATTCCAAACAATTTCCAACGGCATGTTCGGGTAGAATCGGTATTTGTTCCTCGTGCTCCCTTGGTTCATGCGACAATTTCGCGATATCGCAACTCGATTCCGACCGAATTGGGTGTTTGGTTCTTTGGTTTTTGTGTTTATTCATTACGGTCTATGTTCTCAAGGAACCAACGTTTGCGAATATACCAAATACACAACACCAAACAATGGAAAGCTTGCACACCAACGAATTAAGAACTCAAGACATGCAAGGCTCAAACACACTGCGTGCGAAAGAGCCTATTAATAGATCACATACCAATCCGATAAAAGTAGAAAGTCGAAATGCACACCTGGTGTGGGGTAGAGACGCAAAATATAACACTTCAATCGCAGACGAAGAATGCAACTCCATCTGGGTTAGAAAAGACATCAGTCGTCACTGTGGACTATCGATATTGAGGAGGGCACCAAAACGGCCTTGTAAGTTGAGCTCCGAGGCAATGTTGATCGTAATCAAATACCACTGACAACATAGAACAATGGAAAAAAACAAGAATCAAAATAGCCAGAAACTGGTTGAAACACCTACTCGTAGACAGTAATACACAAGAAAAGAACTACAGTGATATTCGCTCATCGGCCGCGAGAGAGTATCGCTCTAGTTGGCAGGATGCCTTCACAAGTCAACACCTTAAACAAAATCGATGCATCACACACGTTTACGGGATCCGCGTGGGTTTGAAAATGGAATATCGCGGCAAATCTTGAGATCTTCAGTTTGCGCACTTCGACCGCAGCAGCCACAGTGAAACTTACAGGGTCTCCTTTTCGCGACAACCCCGATCCCTCCATTCTCTATCCCCCGACAATCCCCTCCCCGTTGGCATTCCCGATAAAAGCAAACAAGGACAGTGCAAACAAAACCTAATGCCAAAAACACGACAAACCACCATGTAACATAAAGCCGCCATGCAACCTCGGGTCGTTGAGCATAATTGAAGACACACACACGTTAACCCGGCAAGGTATAATGACAGATGAGATGGTCCACGGAGCACATGAATAGGCGCTGGTCCGTGATTGGAGGAAGTCCCTCCATTCTGCGCCACGTTGTCCATCAGACATGGAGCACCATGCCAAGCTGAGGAGGCACCCGTACAGAGTTTAAACCACCATCGTCAACAACGTGGTTTGATATACAGAACCGAATCACTGCAGTGCCAACCAGTAGCCTTCGAAACCCGCCTACCACACAAGGCGCGCCGGATGCATCGATATACTAACACCTACTGCCGACTGCTGTGGCTTAGCAGGTTTTTGGTGAAGAGGGATGTTTCCGTTCGACTATTGCAGCTACCTGCAGCCGGAGCGACGCGGGCGACAATGTACGATCGTTCAAAATGCTGACCAGATTCGAATTTCCCGCCCAACCATCAGCATCCGCAACGAAGCCGGCCACGAACGATTTTCGAGTGGATGGTCGAATCTAGAACCAAATATCAACGTATGTAGGTGCGCCGGCCACGTGACGTCTCTTATTGGTTGCTGGAAAAGCCCTCCAAAGGTCAGACGTTTGATCGAATCCGGCCACACGACGTGATTGATTGGTTGGTTGAAGTTGTACCCAAACGTCAGACGTTCGAGCGAAGCCGGCCAAACGACTCCGTTCATAGGTGGGTCTGTTAAAGACCCTGGAGTCGACGATTCCTGCGATGCCGGCCAGTCGGCGCCTTGAACTGGCTGGTTGAATAAGGAGCCGAACACTAACTCCGTCAGCGAAGCAGGCCACGCGACTCTGTCAATAGGATGGTTAAACAAGGCGCCGAAATGAATATTTTCTATCGTTGCCGGCCACCTGACCCTGCTGATTGGCTGATTAAAACACACGCCAAACGTCACAGACAGCAGGGATGTCGGCCACACAACATTGTCCAAAGGCTTGTCAAAGAATGTCCAAAACCTCAAATGCTGCAACGAGGCAGGCACGACTGTATGTTGGATCGTTTGGCCAAAGGTATACCCGCACGTCAGCTGCTGGTCCGAAGGTAGGGACACCACTCCTGCGATCGGTCTGTCAAAGCCGACAGCAAACGTCAGTGTCCGCAAAGAAGCCGGCCACGCGACGCCTTGGATCGGTTGCCTAAATGATTTGCCAAACGTTAAACTTTGAAGTCCGGCCGGCCAAACCACCCCTTCGATTGGGAGATCAAACGCACTCCCAAACGTCAAATGCGACAGCGCTGCAGGCCACACAACCCCTTCAATGGCTTGAAAAAATGTATTCCCAAACACCAGGCGCTCTAACGAGGCCGGCCATCGGACGCGTTGGATCGATTGGTTAAAGCCAGAACCAAACTCCAAACTACCAAGTGACGCCGGCCAAAAGAGGTCTAAAATGACCTGGTTGAACCGGGACCCGAACGTAATCTTCCGCAGCGATTCGGGCCACACGAATCCATTGATAGGCTGGTTGAACATATCCCCAAACGTTAAACTTCGAAGTAAGGCGGGCCACACCACTCCTCCGATATGTACAGTAGATATATTCCCTATCGTCAAGTGCTCCAGCGAGGCCGGCCATCGGACACCCTGGATGGGCTGGTTGAAGTCACAACCGAACACTAGCACCTCAAGGGAGGGTGGCCAGACGATGTCGCTGACTGGGTGGTTGAACGAGGGCCCGAACGTAATCTTCCGCACCTTCTCCGACCACAGCCCTCTAGGTACAGCCTTGCTGCACTCCCGCGAACGCAATAGCCGCCCCCACACCCTTGTCGTACGGCCACGTTGTCTGTGGACCAATTTGCTTCCCTTCGATATGAACGCCGGGGGTAACATCCATGTAATCGAGTAAGCTTCCACTACCGGAATGCGTGAGTTGCGGTGTTTCTTCTCGAAAGCCGTTAGGCTGTGGTGCAGCCATAAATTGCGTGGGGTGCCATCGGTGACAACGATGTTTGACATGGTGAGGCTCCGGCATGCCGCGCACAAATCTAAACAAACCACTTCCAGGTGTTTCGTTGGCACGTACGATTGTACGCCGTCATAAGTATGGGTGAGCGCTGTGACGATGGCATCCAACCCCAGATTTCGTTCACCTGCTCGGTTATAATGAAACAACAGGGTATGCCGCATTGTGTCGTCATTGCGTCAAGGGACGGAGTTCAGTGGACATGAAGGTTTTGCGATCTCATCAAAGCGCAGATGGATATGATACGACAGCAGATAGATGTCATGTGTCCTTTGATCGCTGCTGGCGTTACACTCCTTTGATTCTACGATGCAATACAGTTTCGAGACGAAACGGAGATTTTTTAATCGGCCAACAGCAGTGGTCCGAGCTGCGTAGGAAAACGAGATGTCCGGAGCACTATAGTGAAGGGGGCCGGATGCGGTCCGCAAGGCATGATAGTGCGAAAGTTGCCGCTTCTGCTTTCCATGAGAATAAGTACCTTTATACTACCAAGGTTTGGGCCGCAATATTGATTGGGTCAAAGTAGGGGCACCGCGCGGGCATCCGTTTGTGTGGAGCGTTAATGGCGATGGGAGGAACACCACTACTACCCTTACTCTACCGCACAAGTACAGTCGTAGTGCACATGGGACACATGCAACGGTAAAGCTGCCCCATTAATTAGTATTTGCCTTCTGAGGCTCTTCACCCCTAAGGAGCTCTATACTGTATACTGTATACTTTATCCAAAAAACAATTTCGAGCAATCTGAAAGTACAAGCCGACGCACACGCCTTCGGCCTAGATAAATTTGTATTCAGATTGAAAAACAATCATTTCAGTGCGGCGGTTTTGATTTTAAGAGCCCTATCATCTAGAACAAAAATGGCCCAAACGTGCAACGTCTATCGCGGAACGCGTCATGGCGTCTTCCCACTACCAGGCCAAATAACGCAGACAGTTTGGCCTTGTGACCGATCCCCCTGAACTAATGCCTAAGGTGTGTTCGTGTGGACGCCTTCATACTGGTTTCACGCATAACTTCCGAAGGACAACGTAGCTTCAGTCGTGGAAGTCGGTAGGCCAACCAAACGTACGCCGATATTCCGAGTTTCAAATATCGATACTTCAACAGCTGCTTTCTGGAACCAAACTCTATCATTTTCAACTAGTGCTGAATCGCGGTGGGAATACATGCTCCCAGCAACACAGCACCAGGCCGTGGGCCAGTCACGTGTGGAATACTTTCGATGCTTAAAGGGGTTACATTAACGGTTTTCACAGTCCAACCAGTCGCAGATAACAGTTTATATTCTCACTTGGCGTTGCCCTCATCGAATTGCTTGTTCTACGCAGGCCTAACAACCGGGCCATAGCAGCTGCTGTACACCGCCCGCGCCCCACGCCTCTCTCCGTCATCGCCTGGCTGCAGTTACTCGCCAGTTATTCCTGACGAGACAGCACCCGTAGTGCCCCTCTGTCGATGCACTCCGAACTAGCCTGGGCTCCGTTCTGCGCCGATTGGAAATATATTCGGGGTATCATAAGGCAATATTCGTCAGGAATACGAGGGCACCAAGACACAACTTCAATAATAGTGACACGCACTTTAGAGTGGATTGAGAGGGCCCAAAAACGACTGTTGTCGTGATCGGAACCCGACGAAGGGTACATCATGCTATGATCCCAACAGCGCTACTGCTCTGTTACCTGTATTTGAATTACCCGACTACGTCGCGCGAGATACTTATCATATCCCCTATACCGATGAAGTGCACGACTTCTCCCCACGCACGGTGGGAAATCTAGCCTAGGCCCTGGTTCTCGTTTCAGTATTAATATATACCTGATGTATAACAAATGGGTGTCCTGTATTATACCTGGTACATAATTAATATGGAATCTGTTAGTTCGGTACACGACTCGAGGATACCGGTTCCCGGATCCTGACACGGAACGCTCGATAGTACAGTACTTTAGTACCGGTTCTCGGATCCTGACACGGTCCGTTCGGTAACCCCATCAAGTATACAGCAGTAAGCGACAGACGATCATAATCTGGTATTGAAGAAGTTCAGGCTGAGGAGGTTTTGCGAATATTAAGAACACACAGCCAAGCATTTGGGGTGAACTCGAGGAGGAAATAATAATTATCAATAGAACTCGGGAAGTGTAAGTTGGTCGGAAAATATGAATCTGCTAGAATGCACTCCAGCTTAAAGTAATAAGAAACTGCCAAAGCACTCACCAAGGCCACATCAGGCTACCAACCAAGCGGAGTTCTCTCCACAAGCTTGACCTTAAGACGAACTTGTTTTTAAAACAATTTGCTTTTGTTGTCCAAGATTTCTGGTTTGACTATTCTTCTCCGAAACAAAAACGTCCCCTCTTCAAGCATGGAGATCCCAAATAATGCATTACCATTACATCAAGGGCTTTGTCATGCGCCGGTTGTCCGAGCCGGGCCGGGCTGGGCCGGGGCGGGTCGATCTAAACATTTGTCTTGGGCAGGGCCTTCCCGGGCCGAGTCCTTTTACCACGTGATGCGCCGGGCGAGTCGACTGTTTTGAAAATGTCTCATGGGCCGAGCCGGGCCGGGCCTGGGCTTTACGAGAGTTGATAGGCCTGGCCGTGCCGGGTCTTGTATATTTGAAGATGTGATGGGCCCGGCTAGGCCGCGGCCAATCCTCTCAATATTTGATGAGTCGGCCCGGGCAGCGGCCCAACAAATGATATATCGATAGGCCGGGCCAGGCCAGGCCGGGTCGCGGCCCACCGAATGAAACAATCGGCTGGCCGAACCGGACCGCGGCCCCTGCCGAGAAATTATCGTGGGCCGGTCCGGTCCGGGCCGGGCCGGTTCAACACAGGGCCGGTTCAAAACCGGGCCGGCCTACCAGCGCCGGCCAAAAATATAAAAATAGCCCTGATGTTTTCATTTTTCCCTTTGCGGATAAAAGGGAACCTATCTGTGGACTCCTGCTCGCTGCTGATACCGGATGATGCCTATACAGCGGAGGACTTTACAGGACTGTATACGCTCGACGTAGAATATATTAGAAGTACTATGACCTGCACTGCATTGAGATGGACGATTTGTGTGTGTTAACAACAACACAAACCACAAGTGTCGCATTGCACGCCAGTGCAAAATAAGAAAACAAAGTTTTTCAGAATTTGTCGTTTTGCACGCCTTTGTAGAATAATAACTTGATTTGTAAGTATTTGATATTTTTTACCCCTTCGCATGATAAGAACATGGATTTAGCATTTCTGCTGATATCAAAAAGAGAATAAGCCGCAAAGTTGAGCCAAAATTTGAAGTTCTTATCATCTGTCGCGACAAATCAATGCGTATATACCTCAGAACTGCAGTATAGACAAACCAATATAAAACACCTACTTCAAGTGACCCTAAGTTTCTTATTTTGCCATCAACCTTGTGTTTTCGTTTTCGTCCTCTTTATTCTGGGCGCCAGATGTTTTTGACGTACCAGCCGGGGTCACCCAGGGGGAAGGTAAATAGAGAAAATATATAATTCTCTCCACCTTTCCTCCTACGGTTCTTGCCTTCAAATTTATCGCGACAGGGGTCCAGCCGTCACTTTCCCTCGTCAACATTTTACGTCGAGTTCTGTTTACTTACGAATAAATTATCGCTTTTCACGCCAAATCGCGATTTGTTCCCTCCAGGGAGATTCCACCTCGCAACATATAAAGCCTTCAGAAAGTTGACCAACTGAGCCACTGCGGGGAGGCTTGAGCAACCTTGAGGATTTGTTTTAAGAACTATTTTGTATGATGGTGCTCGCCAGTGAGCACGAGTTCTTGCGAGTAGTTCTTCTTTCTGAGCGTCCCTTGAAAAGTTAGCCTTAGTCTCTTGTCGGATAGTTTCTTATTGGCGGGTCTATGCTGTACCGGGTATATATAGTCTTTTAGACCTGAAAATAGGATGCACGCACCTTGCTGAATACGTCCGGAGAAAGCACCGCTTGCGGTGGTCTTGCGATTGGTAGCCCTTATCCCTCAGCCCAGATGGCCACGATGTGCAGGGAGCCAGTGACGGCGGCTACTTTGGCCAGGGCAGGTGCGGGGATCTCCTGGCTGGATGAACCAGTCGTCGGATAGGTGCCAAACCGCAGCGGCTGTAGAGTAGAGACAGCTGCTGCTGCTGTACGATGTGTATACGTGGCGTGTGGCGTATAGCGAGGTATCCAAAAGATAAATGAATCTGGTGATTCATAACTATATAGTAGTAGGTGGGTCCCCCAGTAAGGCGGTGGTGTGCCAGAGCAGAGTGACCGCCTTATTGGAGAAAGCCGCCTTATTCATTCCAGGTTGTGCATGCAATTCCCTAGTCGCGCCGAGCGATTTTGACCGCCTTATATCGGAAAACCGCCTGACCCACACCGCCTTATTGGTGGTGACCATACGGTATCTCCCCGACAACAGCAGCAGAGCGTAAGCCGCAGTACGCAGTTTACACCCCTGTCCATTAGTTTTTGACGGAATACAGAGGAGGTCTGAATTTCAGTTTCTTTGGATTTTCCTTGGGTGGTTAGCTGGCCGGCATCGTACAGGAGAGCTCTGTCAGCAGTTGTACATGCCGGCCGCACAACCCCACAGCATCCCAGCACGAGTCACCCCATAAGGGTCGGGTTTGGGTAAGGGTTAGGGTTAGGGTTAGACTTAGGGTTAGGGTTAGGGTCAGGGCTAGGGTTAGGGCTAGGGCTAGTGCTAGGATTCTGGTTGGGAATCGTGCGGGTCGGGCACACCGGCGTCGATCGTCCACAGCCACCCAAAAATAATTCGGAAACAAAAAAAACAAAAACAAAGACGCGAACTGGGAGTCGAACGCTAGACTACACGAATAGTATGGTGTCGGTCAGGCCACAGCGCCATGGTCCTAACCCCAGCCTTGTAGTATAGAACTGTCACGACTCAGAACCAAACAAATTTCCTGGGCTCGGGGCTCGCCTATATTCCGTTAATACAACCTTGAGTTGCACGACCAACATGGAATGAATAAGGCGGCTCCCTCCAATAAGGCGGCTCCTCTGCTCTGGCACACCACCGCCTTACTGCGGGGGCCCCTTACTACTATACACTGTAGTTCTGAATCAACAGATACACCCGTCCTTTGAATACCTCGCTACAGGCCACGTAAACACACATCGTACAGCAGCAGCAGCAGCAGCAGCAGCTGTCTCTACTCTGGAGCCGCTGTAGTTTGGCACCTATCCGACGACCGGTTTATCCAGCCAGGAGATTCCCGCACCTGCCCCGGCCGAAGTAGCCGCCGTCACTCGCTCGCTGCATCTCGTGGTTATCTGGGCTAAGGGATCAGGGCTACAAGTAGCAATAGCACGGCAAGCGTGCTTTTCCCGGAAATATTCAGAAAAAAGGTGCGGGCATTTTATTTTCAGGTCAAAAAGAGATACCAAGTACACCTATAGGTCCGAAAATGATAAACTATCCAGTAAGAAACGAAAGCTCACTTTTCGAGGGACGCTCAGAAATAAGAACTAAGAACTCATGCTCACCGTGCCGGCGAGCACCATACTAAATGCTCTAAAAACCACATCCTCGAGGTTGTGTTCAAGCCCCGCAGTGGCTCAGTTCGTGACCTCGTCAACGTTTTGAAGGCTATGTTGAGGGTTGGAATCTCTCTGGAGTAAAAAAATCGCAATTTAGCGTGGAAAGCGATACTTTTATTCCAAGGGTGTGTTAGATAAAAGGTATACCTATACCCGGGTAATTTTTTGAGGTCGTACCCAATGTACCTAAAACTTAGCAAAAGGTATTGACGGCCGTACCTAACGTACCTAACACTTTGGTAAGGTATCGGGGTCCGTACCTAACATACCTAGCACTTAGGTAAGGTATTGAGATCGTCCCCAGGCTCGTACCTAAGCCCTAAGTAATGTCGTCGACGGCTATACCAAAACCCGGGTAAGGTATTGAGGTTCGTACCTATCGTACCTAAAACTTAAGTAAGGTATCGTGGTCCGTACCTAACGTACCTAACACTTACGTAAGGCATCGAGGCCCGTACCTAACGTACCTAGGCGTCGGGTACGGGTACATACCCGGGTATTTTACCCGGGTATACCTAAGT
>JBBMKB010097195.1:0-10696 GCA_037833945.1 Alaria marginata | reverse complement strand
GTGGTTGGCTTGAAATCCCGGGGGTGTTGCAAGTTTAAAAGGGGGGGGAACTCTTGGAAAAGTAAATAGCCGCCGCGCAAGTAACCCGGCAAGTAACACCGACCAGCCCAGACGAGTTTATAGCTTCCCTGGTAGTTTATACACAGCAGCAGCGGTAGAGCATAGAGCGCTCGAAAACAGGCCCGAAAACAACGCATACTTCACCGATGCGACTACAGTACCGGCCCGCTGGTAAGAAACCAATATTTGGGTTTTAGGCTGGGTTTCTTATTTGAGAAAGGGTCTGTCCAACACCAACTTCAGTATAACAGCGGTTCACTTTCTTGTTTCCCCGCATTTTTTAGGCCGAGTTTCTTGTGGGTCTCTTTCTTATGAGAGGGTCGGTAGTGTACAACAGCAATACTGATGTAGTATCATTTGTTCGATGGCATGGCACCGTTCGTTATCGTTGCACTTTTCGGCAAAGTCGAGGTGGCCCAGCGCACACCTTTCGACTCTGTCTTCCCCCACCTTCAAGTTTGCTACCGCAAAACGATACCCCACACTAATTCCAAGTAATTTGTCCCAAAAAAAGTGGACGCAGTTCTAAATATTTACCTTCAGTACGTACTCGTAGTGTATACCACTTGTTCGACAAAGCCCATACATTGGTTAACTACTGTAGTAATGTTTCGAGTGTTTCGGTGGCCAACATACGCACACACCTGTATCGTATTATTACAATGCACATTCATTTGCAAGCTACCCACGCTCGGCACCGTGATCCCACCCAGCCCTGATCCCACTGGGACCTGAGCCCTCCAAACTGATTCTGGGTAGTAGGTAATGTACCGCCAGCAGGGCCCACCAAGCACCCTGATCCCACCCCGACCATAATCGGGGGTCGGTCCCAAGCGAAATAATACGAATAACAAAATACCTTTCGAACGAAACTCGCCGCCGTAAATAAGGGAAGGAGTAGGAGCGTACGCAAAAAACAAAAGAAAACACGAAGCCCCAGCAGTGCACTGGTAGTATAATACCTGGTATGAGTAAACCTGATGATTTATCTTGCTTTTGGTAAGACATGTCAAGATCTCAACTCGAAGAGGCAGATACTGTTGTATTAAGATTTCGGTACGAGTGCTTTCAGTTTGTGTTATCTTCGCGCCGAGGCCGGAAAGCAGCGGTGGGGCGCTCATCAGCCACCGTCTTCCACGTCCCCACCGCAAGAGGGTTGATCGCACGACCACCCCGGCAGAGTCTTTGGACATCCACGGCGGGCAAAACGTGCGAGCAACTCACAGCAGTAAAACCCCCTTCGGAACTGCACTTACGTTTTCGGGTACAAACTACTTGGAATTAGTGTGGGATCGCCGACGGTTGGTAGAGGCTCTACTCGCGGGAGTAAGAAGCACAAGAGTTAAATCCAGATGAGGGTAGGCGCCTCGATCCTTCTCATACTATCATGCATGTGGTCAAACCCACAAAGTGCAGTGCGCCGTCACGGATATCTCTGCGTCGATCGCTGCACTATGGAGAACCACAGCAGTGTTCCTGTGCCAAGGGTTGATGCCGGACGGGACTGCTACGCTGTACGCCCCCTAGTCTACGTACAGCGGGAGTCACTTGCGACCGAGCACGATTTTGGCAATTTCTATACTAAATACTACCAGGTACACACTTATTTACGGGCCCCTCATCTACTACTACTGGATCCATCACCGGTGCTGACTTTTTTTTCTGAAGGCAGCGTTTTGGTATCGGGCGTTAGAAGGCGGGCTCACCTGTGATCTGGCCGGAGACCTAGGGCACAGACAGGGTCCCACGTGGCAGACTTTCCTTGGGGCGTTGCGTAACTTTGCAAGCACTGCTTGGCGTGGGATCCTGCGATGCGTGGGTGAACGTGTGAGCGTGTGAACACCGAAAAACTGAAAAAACACCGCCCTTGAAAAAACTATTTTAAATCATGGAGCCACAACCAAATTAAATTGGGCTGCTCAAATTATGGAACCACAACCACACGCATGTTTTGACCCCGCCAAATTTTCGTCGTGGCGAGGGGGGCACACCGGCACACGCGCGCGAGAGAGGGTAAGTGCACCAGAAATAACGTAGGTAGTTGTGGCTGCGATAAGGATTACTTGAAGAGCGACTTCCCCGGGCGCATCCCAAGGCAGCGGTGGTGAGCATGTGAGTTTGTTGTGCATACACCACAGGAAACGGAAACAATGTCAAACAGATATTTTTCGGTGCGCTGTTTGCCGAGCGGACACATTATTTTTTTGCAAAACAACAGCAGCAACCTGCAACATCAGTGCCTTGCTGAGGCATATCAGTCCCCTTGCCACAAGCGGGGGTGGACGTTACGGTCTGTCCCACGCAGGCGCTCTCGTAGCGCAACAGCTTGTTGTGCAGTCCTAGGAAGATCGGCACACAGGCCGCTGCTGTTCGAAATTCTGGAAATTTTCGGGGACCTCCTCCAGCAGCTCCGATTTGAAACGTTTTTTTTCGCTCGTCGTCGTTCATATTATTTTCAAGTGGTTTTCGAACTCATCTCGCTGGGACGTTTTTCTGCGTACTACTTTCAAGTGTTTTTTTAGACTCGCCTTGTTGGGACGTACGTAGCACTTTGACCGAAAGTATAAGGATTGGTTTATATATACATTAATTGTTAAATAGTTCTTATATTTTCTTATAAAATGGGTCAGCAGTACCAGTACGTATGATACGTACAGCAGCAGTAGTATGCCAAGACCTAGGGGGAGTATAATACGAGTAGACATACTCACATGCCGCCCTGCAGTGCCCTCTGCTAGTCATAGCAGCAGTGGGTCCTCAGCCAGAGAGGGCTGTGTTGTAGGTTGTAGGACGCAGGCGCAGCCAGAAAATCAAGGTGAAGGAATGCAGGACGAAAAACAAGAAGATTCCCTTCCGTATACCAAGGGTCGACGAAATCTTACCCGTCGCTGGGCGAAGATTTTGGGACCCCCTAATAGCGCTATACCTGGTAGTTGGTACAACGGACAACAGACGACACACACTTTTTCGGTTGGTTGTGTTTACGTAGCTCGGCTGGGCGTTTTTCTGACTCATCTCGCTAGATCGTTATCTTACCACAGAGTTTTTAAGTATACTGCTGTGCAGTAATTTCGGGCGCTTTTCGGACTCAGCTCGCTTGGACGGTATCTACAGCAGTCCATACCAATATGTCCGGTAATGTAAGTACTATGTTGTCTTCATATCAAATTTCAACGAGTCCTTATATTTACGGACAAAGTGATATAATACAATAGCAGTACAAGTACGAGAACGACAACAGCAGTAGTAGCAGCAACGCCAAGGCTGAGAGCTGGTATCGTGGACATACTCATATATCTCCCTGTCATACACAGCAGCAGTGAGTAGACCCCCGGCCAGTGCTGCAGGGCGTAGATAGATGTGACGTAGAAGAGGAAAAATGCAGGGCGAGAAACGAGAAGAGAGTCGACCGTCGCTGGGCGAAGATTTTGGGACACTTTAATACTGGTAAGTTGGTACAGCAGATAACAGACGACACACGCCTACTTTTGGTTGTGCGGATTTCTCGTATACAGTACGCGACAGCAGTTAAGAATATCCTATTTTGGCTAAGGCTCGCGGCTTATTGTGATGTCAACGTTGAGCACAGGCTCCTAAAGGCTACTATATAGGATTTAGTGTGGCGTCCTTGCTGAGCACAAATGCTTAGCTGTAAATTCTTAAATTACTTAAAAACTCAGCCTTAACTGCCAAATTTTTAACACGTGTCGCGTACTGTATAGCTTGACTTGTCCTAAAAGTTTTTCGCACTTGTCTCGCTCGGGCATTATCTCGTACCTGGTGCAGCGGGGTACCCGATTTAAGATCATCCCAAATAAAAGAAAACGGGCGGTCAAATCGGCTTGTCACGTCTTATGATACCCATACTAAAACCTATATGACACCCAATCTTAGATGACAGCGGCACGGAGACAAAAGCGGTACGTAACACTGGCCTGTTCCGAAGCGCTCTTGAATCGGGTACCCTACTAACTGTACCTGGTATTATATTAATTTCAAGTATTTTTCGGACTCAGCTCGCCTGGACGTTGTCTACAGCAGTTAGACTATGTCCGGAAATGTAAGGACCATTTTGTTATCATATTAGTTTTTAAATAAATCTTATTATTCCGTACAAAGTGGCACAGCTACGAGTACGTGCGGTGGAAGTACACTTGCACACATGCCGAGGCCGAGAGCTGGCAGATATTCTCGCAGAACTCCGTATAGGGTCCCCTGCTTGTCACAACAGCAGCGGATCCTCGGCCAAAAGACGGGGAGGGGGCTGAGTTTCAGGGCGTAGGTAGACGTCACCCAGAAAATCCAAGGCGAGGAAGGGAAGGACGATACACGAGAAGGTGCCGTACGTATAACGCACAAGATAGCACACCCCGTCGGGCGCATTTCCAAGCCGAGGTTCTCGACAACAGACGCGTGTTATGATAGAGGTAGCACTTTTTGGCTGAACATTTTCCTGAATGACGGGGCTCCTTAACCCAAAATCGTCGGAATTTCGTTATTTTTTTTAGAAATATGTTTGGCTGCATACCTAGGCCAGGGGATTGCTCATCGGGGAGCACTTTTATTGTTCTCTACATCAGTTTTAGGGTGAGGTATAGAGCTCCTCAAATGGGGAGGCTCAGAAAAACAATAGTGTTATTATTAGTACCGTAGCATGCGCCAACGAGGAGAGCGCAAAAGCCGAGCGATGCAGGTATGGAAACGTTTCGTCGAGATCTTTCCAAATACACCCTTTTTATTTTGTGTGTCTCCCCCGGCTTTGGGGGAAATCCGCTCAGAAGTTCATCGTATTGGGTGTTACCAGTATACGGTACCTTCTATAGGGGGGGGCGGAATCTTACCCGTCGCTGGACGGCGATTACGTAACGCACTGTTAATCAGAGTACACCAGGTACTATTAATAGTACAACGGACAACGAACAACGATACACCACACCAGGTACCTTCGTAGTACATAGTAAAACATGCACCTACCTTTTAGCTTTGTAGGTCTCTAAATCGTATCTCGACTGGCGTTACATAGATTTCTGGACCCCAGCCTGCAATACGTTTTGTCGTTGTGCATGCGTCGTGTGGGCCTACAACTGTGTTATATGGCAATGATGGGACCGAAACGTTAGGCAACAACTGACGGATATGTTACATGCACTGCTGCTGCGTACCCCTCTGGACGAGTTTGAGGACCGCCTAGGTACAGTAGTATTAGGGGGTTTGCGAGACACGAAATTTGGTTCGACAGGAAAACATACAATAATAGTATTGGAACCGACGAATGTCGTAACCGAAGGCCAACCAACCCACGAAAATTCATTTTTTGAAATTCTAACCTGGTTTTTCGTGGGTTGCGCTGTCTTCGAGTTGTGACGTTCGTTGGTTTCAATGCTAAAATTGTAAGTTGTCCTACCCAACCAAATGTGGTAAACCGCGAACACGCCATTGATATCAATACCTCAATGGTCCTTACATTTACGCCCATAGTGGTATATCACACACACTCATGCCAACGGTTCTTCTGTGGTATCCGTGGCACTTTCGCACCACCCCTTTTTTTTTGTTCTCTTGTATTTCCATCCCATCTACCAGGTTCTGTACTCCCTCTCCAGATTTTCTTCATTTCCCTCCCATTTCGTAACTCAAATCGGGGTTGTACACCAGCCCCCACCCTTCCCCCACTACGGTGCACGCCTTCATTTGTTATCGTGAGACGTTTCTCTTCCCTAGTCGACTCGCGTCGAATTGTACATACAGTCGTGGTTGCTCATTCGTGCGGTACCTTGCCAGACGACAATACCTGCACTACAGTGGGACCCCGCACTATGTCGGGATGGTGCAGAACGGTAGTACTCTATAGGACGAGCAGGTCGTGACAAGCGATTATCACCGCACTAAACAGGGCACCGCACTAAAAGGTACCGTACTAACGTGGGACCACCACTGAACATACGTCGGGCATTCCGTGTGGACAGAGTCCGGACAAGGGAACCTCTTACTTGTAGGGGGCGTGCGGATGACATATCGTCCCCCTACAAGGTGAAAATTAGTCAACGTCTTGAATTAGTATGGGTTAAGTAGTTGATTCACCTAGCAAACAGCTCCCCCCCCCCCCACCCCCTTGCGAGGGTCTGTGGTCTTATGACTACGGCTATGCAAGAAATGAGTACACCCTCCCCCTTCGCTCCGTCCCAGCATTGTAGGGATGCGAGGGTCTATAGTCTCAAAGACTACGGCTTTCATAATACGAGGACACGGCCAATGACCTGGGGATGGAACGTTGATGAGGAGTACATAAAGCATACCAGTAGCTCTCAATGAAAAGGTGTGGGGAGGGGAAATTGGGAAACGATTGGCGGAGGGTCACAGAAGATTTCTGTCATAACGGCATCTAAGCTACATGTTCGCGGGGAAAACGTAATAACAATAGTAATAATATTAGTAAAAATATTGTGAGTGCCCCACCCCCCCCCTTTCCTTATTTCATGTAGAGTTTCTTCCAGCGCACGCCGGACTGGTTCATCATGCAAGCGGCTGGCATGGTTAACGTTGGGGGTGGGGGCCGGGGTTTCGGCAGCGGACGCGGTATCAATCGCAGGAGCGGCGGGGGGAAGAAGCCGGATACGGGAAGCAAAATGATGCGGCTTTCCGGCCAAGACTTCGTCCAACTAGGTGCGCGACGATTGCTGTTTTACAATGGTATCTCCCTTAGAACTGCACCCACGTTTTAGCTTTTTGATCGCCACTTTTACTTTCTAGCTCAATTCGTAGACCGTGGAAGTAGCGGGGGGCGGGAGGACTCGGAAGCGGCAAGCAAAAGGATGCGGCCTTCTGCTCAATATTTCGCCCAGCGAGGTTCATAGCGCTTGACCGTTCGAAGGGTGCTTAGTAGGGCAATCCTAGTGCGGTACTTCGTGCAGTCGTGGTCCCTCATTAGCGCGGTGCGTTGCCAGATAACAATAATCGTATTAAATTTGGAGTACTCTCTAGGACGGGGTCGTGACAAGCATTTTTTACCGCACTAAACTGGGACCCCGCACTAAAGTGTACCGCACTAACGCGGGACCACGACCGTATATGCTCTAGGGGTACCCGGGTACATACACGAGTATTTCCTAAACAACCAGGCTGGGTATCCGGTTACCCCAAAGTACACTGATATACCCTACTAAACAAGCCTTTGGACCTTTCATATCCGTTTTACGACTTACCTTAGATATATATGTATATCACTTTGGTTTGTTTTACTTTTTCCTGAGCTATAGGCAGTTCCGGTGTGTGTGCGATTAGACTCGCAGGTGGGCAATAGGTTACAGTCGTGGCCCCTTATTAGTGCGGTGCCTTACCAGATGACGATACCCGCACTATAGTGGGACCCCGCACTATCTCTGGATAGTGCAGTACAGTAGGACTCTATAGGACGAGCAGGTCGTGACAAGCGATGTCACCGCACTAACTAAGCTAGGGCACCGTGCTAAAGGGTGCCGCACTAACGCGGGACCACGACTATAACCTTATGCCAGTAGCCCGGTGTACTTATTCCTCTCAAGAGTGATGGGAGCCTGTCCAGTGACGATGGACTAGAATATGACGATGAGTTCATGCGGAGCCTCGGAAAATTCGGGTGCACCTCTATCGCAGCACGCGTCGAACCTGGACACGGTTTCGACGGGAATCGGCGGGTATTCACCGATATTTCACACGTCGTTGGTGTTTTGATTGCCGCAACCTTGCCATTTAGATTTTGTATCGATATGGGAATGGGCGGATCTCTGGTGGGAGTCGGGCCGCCGTTATTGAATCATGGACTTTGAAGTCCACACGTATCTAATTGATGTGGAGTCACTACGCATGAATACACTGGGTACCGTATTCTAGATGCGGAGAAATAAGATATGCGGCGAGACTCGAGTTTGGTCCTTCTCACCGGTGTATTGTATATTCAATAAATTACATTTTGGGCGCTTTGGCGGCTCTATGCCCGCGTCCCTTTTAGCGTTTCGTCGATACCGATGACAGGCCGCCCCAGAATATGTTCTGTCGCCCTGGTGCCGGTGTTGCCGGCGTGGGCAAGGATTCTAGTTTTAGTGCGGTTCGACGGACACAAGTACAATTTTAGGCTCCCAAGGTATTGCATACGTGTTCGAATTAACTTCATTCAGTACACAAGGCGTTTTCCCACGAAGGCAGCTACTAATTTCCTGCTAATTTCAGCCACAAACGTACTGCTTACATGTTTGCATTAACCTAACTCAGCAAACGGAAATAACCTTATTTTTGTTCGCCTTTAGTAAAACATTGTAATTTTCGGAAGAGAGCAATCCCCTCCATGCCGACCATTAGGATTTTCTGTAGAGCTGTGAGTTGGCTGACAAAACGTCGCCAGCTAGTTACTAGCTGTCTAGATATTATAGCTAGTTGCGGCGGTGCCAGCGGCCCAGCGTTTTTCGAATTCTGGTTTCCTTCTTTGTAGAAAGGCTTGTTTGGTACGGGGTACGTATTTCCCGGCAATACGGGCTACGAACACCTTTTTAATAAGGGGGAGTGGAAAATGAAAGATAAACAAAGAAAGATGAAGCATCTTAAGGCTTGCACAGGATTTTTCGACACGTTCTGTGAATCCGCAACATTTTTGCCCCATTAACTTCTCCCTGCAGCGGCACCACCACAAGCGCTACAGTCAGAATCCCGCCGTTTAAATAGGCTCATTCGAATGCTCTTGCTAATAGTCATGGCAGGGGTATTTCAGATCAACTCAATTCGTTGGAACATGTGAGATACTAACCAGAGGGCTCAGCATCAGCCTCCCACCCGGCGGAAGAATGCGTACGTCGTGTCCCCTCAAGTGCCCTCTGCCGCGAGGCTACTACGAGCGCCACAGATATAACGCCGCCGTGTAATAGGCCCATCTGAACGCTCTTGTCAAGAGCTATCTGCGGTATATTTCAATCAACCCAACTCAATGGAGCATGTGAGACACCTAGCACTAGTCAAAGCCCCCAAAACCAGCCTGCCACGAGGCCGAAGGATGCGCAAAGCACTATGTACGTCGTTCGTCGTGTTGATTTCTTGTTCCTTGCTATTTTTTTCGCTCCATCCGCCTTTGCTGACCAGCTGCTACTGGTTAACCCGTGTCCTTGGCGTCGGCGTTGTCAGATGCTACCTCACATCTAACGTTCTGTGAGCGCGCGGCATGGTGCTACTCTTACTACTGCGCGCGATGGCTGCTTGCTGCCGCCACGCTACTTCTGCTGCTGCCGTGCTGAAGCGTGCGGTCACACTGACGTAAACACCAATTTCCATCCGTCCAATCAGCATGTATCACGTTACGATTTCAACCAATCAGCGTACAATGGCGTTACGATTATCCAGGCCCGTACAATTGCGAAGTGGCCTCGGTAGAGAGGAAATTTCGCATTGCAGGCCTTGAAAATCGTACGCTTTCGTACGCGGATTCATTGAACTCTTAACCTGATTGTTCGCTGATTGGATGGATGGATGGAATTGGATTTTTACGTCAGTTTGCCCGCGCGCTTCAGCACTGCAGGAGCAGCAGTAGCGCAGCGGCAGCCGCCGCGCGCAGTAGCACGAGTAGCATCATTCCGCGGCTCACAATATGCTGGATGTGAGGCAGCATGTAACAACCCCGAGCTCGGGGATAAAGGCTAGTCAGTAGCAGCTGATCAGCAGAGGCGGATGGAGCGGATCATTTTGGAAGGAATAGGAATTCAACACGACGAACGACGACGTACTGCGTGCGTACCATTTGGCCGCGTGGCAGGCTGGTTTTGGGGCCTTTGATTCGTATATCACATACTCCAGCGAATTGGGATGCTTTGAAAGATACCTTGGATAGCTCCTAACCGGAGTGTTCGGATGAGCCTCTTTACACGGCGGTGTTATAACTGTGGTGATCATGGTGGCGTAGCTCCGGAGGGAATTTTAGGGATACGGCGTGCGTATCCTTCGGCCGCGTGGGAGGCTGGTTTTGGGTCCTTTCGTTAGTATCCCACATGTTCCAAATAATTGAGTCGATCTGAAATATAACTGCGATGGCTCTCGACAAAGCGTTCAAATGAGCCCATTCACACGGCGGGGTTGTAACTGTAGCGCTAGTGGTGGCGCTGCTGCGGGGGGAACTTCATCGGGAAAAAATGTTGCAAATCTCGATAACGTATCGAAAATGCCTGTACTTGCCTTATCATTTTATATTTTATTTTTCTTTCTTTTCCCATGCCCCCCTTTTAAAAAGGCGCCCGCCTAGTACTACCACGCTGCGAGCACAGAGAAAGGCTTCTGCAACTCATGGCGGCCTACGGTGTTGCCTCCATATTTCCTATTTCTCTTTTTTACGACTAAGCCTTACCTGATCGTTTCTGTGCGGGCTCAGAAACGAAAACTCGTACGAAATAGGGCACATGTTACTTTGGCGTGTTAGTTCGTAACTCATGCATTACCAATGGCGGGATTACACAGAAAATGCTACTGCAGTTCAACTGGGAACTGTTCTGGAATCGCCGACAACTTTTAATCTATATTCTCTATGCTCCCATCGTACGACATATCTCAGTCTATCTTGTGTTCTGTTTTTACTAGAACTGTTCACGGGTCAGGTCAAACCTCACGGGTCGGGTCGGGGGGGTGG
>JBBMKB010097184.1:0-10698 GCA_037833945.1 Alaria marginata | reverse complement strand
GGCACTTTCACCCCTTGACGGACGGCAATTTTCCAAAAAAATACCTTGACGGACGTCTAACTACTAGGTTTTAGTGTCCACAGCTCGGTTTTACTCCCTTGACCGCTGTACATTTTTTCTTGACTGACCGTCTCCTGGCATCTTTGGTAGGTAGAGGTGCACCCTTTTTCGAACCGAGGCTCTCCTCACACGAGGAGCTCTATACTATTAGTAAGTGATTTTGAGAAAAAAGAAAGTGCAACCCGATGAACACAGAACAATCCCATGGCTTACAGTACGGGACACCTAATAAGAAACAGAAATGCCGACCCAGGCTGATTTTCTTATTTAGGAGGGGGAGTGTTCTACACTAACTTCAGCATAATAAAGGCTCCCGAATTTCTTATTTTTCTGTAAATCTCAGCCTGCGTGTCTTGTTAGCCTGTTTCTTATTTGGGTGTCCTGTACTGTATTAGGTATACAAAAACACAATTTGATCAAGAACGACATTCCGACGATTTTGGGTTAAGGAGCCCCGCCATTCAGAACACACTATATTATTAGCCAAAAAGTTAGTCTACAAAAAGTGCTACTAGCTGTGCTGTACCTCTATCGTAGCACGCTTGATTGGATGTGCTGGATGTCGCTGAGTAGAAACAAACATGGTTTCCCAATAAGAACACACACGCGCGCCTGTCATGCACGCCCTGGGCGCTCATGCCCTGTGCACGAAAATCATTTTCTTTTTGTTTTTTGCAGTTGTCTCCCTGCAATGGCAGCGCCCGGATGGATATCAAAACCGCAAGCCCTGCCTCGTGGCCGTACATGCCATCCTTCAGCTCCAGGGACAACTGGAACCCTGCCACCCTTACAACTTCGGTCCAGGTGACACTTGGCCCCTGGCCTGTGATTTTGATAGTCTTTCGTTTGGATTCTTGCTTTTCTACGGTATATCATACCAGGTACAAGGTATCTTTCTTTTCCCGTTTGGATCTTTCCTTTTCCGTGTGTATCTTTTTCCTTTCTCCAAATGTATTTTTTCTTGTCCATTTGTATCTACCGTATATTTTTCCATTTGCATCGTTCCTCTTCCATTTTCTGCGTTTACGCTTCATTTTCCATCAGTATCTTCCCTTTTCCAATGCGTATCTTTTCTTTTCCACATGTCCATGCGCACATACATGTGTATTTTTCCTTCTTCAATTATGTATGTTTCCTATATCAATTTGTATCTTTCCTTTTCCAAAGTGCATCTTTTATTTTCTAGGTGTACATATTTTTGCCCGTTTGTATCTTTCTTTTTCCATCCATATCTTGCCTTTTTCACGTGTTTCGTTCCTTTTCCATGTGTGACTTTTCTTGTCCATGTGTATCTTTCCTACGTGTACTCTATGCATCTTTCCCAATCTGTGTATCATATATTTTCTGTCTTTCTTTCCTCTCCCTCGGTTTGTACAGTACCGGCCCGCTGATAATAAACCGATATACCAGGTATTGGTTTTAGGCTAGGTTTCTTATTTGAGAAAGGGTCTGTCCTATACACTAACTTCAGTATAAAAGCTGTCGACTTTCTTATTTTCCCCCTTAAATGTTAGGCTGAGTTTCTTGTCGAGCTCTTTCTTATGAGAGGGCCGGTAGTGTATCGCATGGCTTGCGTATATTCTGCATTTCGTATCCCGTACGCTTGGCATTTGCGTCGGCTCTGTCTCGTAAAGTAGTTTGTAACCACATACCAGGTAGCTTTATCGCTCTACAGTAGTGGTCCTTCCATAGTGCCGGTATGTGCCAGCCGGAAATACCGACACAATAGCGCAACCGGCACTACTCTGCATACTGCCACTACTGGTTGTTCCCGTCTGTGCAAGCGGGATAGCAGGCGCTAAAGCGGGAAACCGGTGCTACCCAACCGGCACTATAGATGGACCTCTACTGTATTAATTGCTCGAAACAAAAAAACGTAAAAAAAGGCGACGGTGTGTGGACTGTCTGGTATCTGGTATTTCTCTGTTGAAGTCCCTTTGGGGCTTGAGAGTATAAACCTGCGAATGCAGCATCGGCCCTGACCGGGTGGGTCATGTACAGCTTGACGCCCCATGGTGTGACCCATGGGGTGTGCCGTGGAGTGTCTCACAAGGTTCTCCACGGAGGGAAAATCGTACCATGGGGTATGCGGTCGTTTGAACCACGGCATGCCCCATGGCCCAACTCATGAGATCAACACTACACCACCCATGGTGCATCATATGAACTATATCGTGGTACACCTCCCGGTATATCGCATGGAGTATACAGTGGTATACTGTAGTACCAGGTATGCACTATGGGGCGACCCATGGGGTATTCCATGGGGTTCCCCGTGAGGTTATGCGGCCCATGGGGTGTTCCATGGCATCTCACGGCGTATGCCTCATGGAAGAAAATTTGTGTTTTTATGGGGTATACGATTGTTTGAGTCACGGGATAATCCACGACGCAACCCTTAAGGTCAACATTGCCATTGTGCATGCCATGGTGTACCCCGTGATACATCCCAGGGGGGAAAAACTTGTATGGTGTGCCCCCTGGAGTTACCCGTGAGCTATGTAATGGGGTACCACGTGGGGTTGTGTTACGCATGGGGTGTGCCATGGTGTCTCACGGGGCGTCCCATAGAGGACAGGTTGTGCCGCGGGGTGTGCGGTTGTTTGGATCAAGGGATGGCCAATGATGCAGCTCACGGGATCAACACTACCTGGTACCATGGTGCACCATGAGCCATACCATGGTGCACCTCGTAGCATATCCCATGGGGTATACTATGGTGTACAATGCCCCATGGGGTGACCCATGGGGCGCCCCCTGGTTTGTCCACGGCAAATTCCATACGCTACCTCGTGGGGTGCATCGTGGTGCGCCTCGGGGTAAAGCGTTGGGTGCCCCGTGGGAGTCCATGAAAGTACCATGGGAGAAACACCATGAAGGCATCATGGGAGCCCATGATAGCACTATGCAAGTGAATACACTTCCGTGAAAGCTCCTTTCAAAGCCACATGAAAGCCCCATGAAAGCATGATGGGTGTCCGTGAATTCACCATGAAAGTACAGTTCCATGGAAGTTCTATGAAAGCCCATGAAAGTCCACATGGAACTTCCATGTAACCACCACATGGAAGCACCTTGGGAGTCCATGAAAAAATCATGAAATCACCATGAAAGCGCATACACCGCCGTGAAAGCCCATGAAAGTGCCATGGAGGCACCATGGACGCCCATGACAGCACGATGAAACCCCCATGATTGTCGATTGAAATCCAAGAGGATCACGATGGGAGTCCATGAAAATCCCAGCAAAGCACCATCCGGGCACGGGGCTTCCACAGAGCTTTCATGGAGGTGTATTCGCATTCATGGTGCTTTCATGAACTCCCACGATGCTTCCATGGTGCTTTGATGGACTCCCATGGTACTTTCATAGTACTTTCATGGTGCTTTCATGGTGCTTTCATGGTGCTTTCATGGTGCTTCATGGAGTTGTATGCGCACGCATTGTGCTTCCATTGGCTCCCACGGTGCCTACATGGTGCGTTCATGGACTCCTACGGTGCAGTATTTAACATTATTTAGGATTCTGGCGGCATGTCGTAGCACAAGCCATGGGCTGCCGCAGCATGCCATGGCACGTGCCGTGAAAGACCATGGCATCCCGCGGCACGTCGCGGTACATGCCACGGCATGCCGCGGCATGCGGCATCCCGCGGCATGTCGCGGCATGTGCCGTGGAATCCCGTGGCAGTTCGCGCGGCAATTGCCGCGGCATGTCGCGGCATTAACTCACGAGATGCCGCGGATATGCCGCGGACATGCCACGACATGCCACGGCATACCACGACGTCCTACGAGATGCCGCGACAATTTTGTCATTATTTGGACTATATAATAGAACACCCCAGGTACGGACGTTTTCAACGGCGAATGAAATAATGAACCAACCCTCGTCATCATACGCGACAATATGTACCGCTGCCACGACGTGCCACGATGTTCCACTACGTCCCACAACGTGCCACGACGTCCCACTACGTCCCACGACGAGCCACGGCATGCCATTGTCAATGCCGCGACGTGCTGTGACGTGCCGCGACGTGCAGCGACGTGCCGCGACGTGCCGCGACGTGCCACGACGTGCTGTGACGTGCCGCGACGTGCCACGACGTGCCACGACGTGCCACGACGTAGTACTATAACCCTAACCCTAAGGTTTATGATGGAACACCGATGGGCTATTTCTGGGCAATGAACGACGTCACGACGTGTCCCACCACGACATGCTACGACGTGCCACGGCGTGCCACGACGTGCCACGACGTGCCAATTACGAATGCCACTTAGGAATGCCGCTACGGCAAACGTCGCACGACCCTCACGACATCACACGGCATGCCATACCTACAACAGCAGGTCTTGGCGTCGGTGTAGGCATTCAGGCGTCATCCGGAATGATTTTTTTTATTGCGTGTACGAGTTTAGAAGCGCCTCGGGTCCTAAAGCCTCGGGTCGGGAAGAAAGGGCGAGGAAGACGTACGTCTCGCCGTTCTCGACCGGCGAAAACTCCTGTATGGTGACAACTTCTGGACAGGTTGCACCCTGGCATGCAGGGCATACCAGTTAGCTTATGGAGTTTGTGATACACTCTCGTCGTCGTTCACATATAAAAACACTTAGAGTAAATTGGGACGTCGTCGCGGCACATCGTGGCATGCCGTGGCACGTCGTGGCATGTCGTGGTGGGACACGTCGTGACGTCGTTCACGGTCCAGAAATAGCCCATCGGTGTTCCATCATAAACCTTACACCTTACGCTTTAGCTCTAGAGATAGTCGCGGCATACCGCGGCATGTCGTGGCACGTACCATAGAATGTTTCGTGGAATATCATGGGATGATCATGGGACGTATCGTGCGAACTGCCGTGGGCGCTCCCGCGGCAGTCGGTGGCAACTGGTGGCACATCGCAGCAGAAAACGCGGTGGCATATCTCACGGCATGCCGCGACATGCCGCGACATGCCACGGCACATACCACTGCATGTCGTGGCATGTTACGACATCCCGTGGCATGCCATGGCATTGCCGTGATATGCCATGGGATGTGCCTACGTGGTGCTTTCGTGGTCTCCCATGGTGCCTTCATGGTGTTTTCATGGTGTTTTCATGGTGCTTGGTTGGGCTCCCATGGTGCTTTCCCGGGGCTTTCACGGAGCTTTCGTGGAGGCGTATGCACTTTCTTGGTGCTTTCATAGATCCCCGTTGTGCCTCCGTGGTTCTTTCATGGGCTCCCATGGTGCCTCCATGGAACTGTCATGGTTTTTTCGTTGTGGTTTCGAGCCACGTTGCGGTAGGGGGGGTTATTCTGTAACCAAACCTTTCCCACTGACGGGACCCTTCAACTGAGGAACTATGCACCGTAGTTCGTTTGAGTCCCATTTGTGTTTCCAACTTTATTCGCCTGGGTTAGGAGAACAGCCTATCCTGAGTTGGATTTTGGGCGACGTACAGAGCTCGCCTTACAAGGATCCCCAGAAACGTTAAATTCCCCCCTATCGTAGCATGTATGAGTCTTTTGTGAAGTGTCATCCCACGGTAGGGGTTGCACTTTTTGAGGTCAAGCGGTCCTGACCGGTGAGGCTCCTGAAGTGAGGAACTACTGGTTGGTATGATCTCTTTACGAATGCATTTGTTTTGGGACTATTAATAGTACTATTAATAGCAAATACAAATGTTGGTCGGGTTGCGCGAACGAAAATATTGGAAGTCTCATGTTTCGGGTGAGATATTGAGCCCCTCATGTCAGGAGCTCAGGAACTTATTGCTGCTGCACCCCTAACGTGGGCTGACTCTGAACTCCCGTGTGCCTCTATGGTGCTTTCACGGACTACCATGACACTTTTTTAACATCGATGCGTGCTACGATAGACTAGGTATTAGTACAGCACTTTTGGCTCAAAAACGTTTTCTGGACGAACGACGGGGCTCCTTAACCCAAAATCGTCGGAATGACATTTTGTTTTGGCAATATATACGTGTTTTGTATACCTAACCCATGGGTCTGTTCATCGGGTTGCACGTTCAGTTTACTCAAAACCAGCTTTATCGTGAATGAAGGTATAAAGCGCCTCACGCGAGCAGCCCCAGAAGGCAAATACTAATGGTGCACCTCCACCGTAGCATGCGTCTATTGCTTCGATGAGACTTTCATGGAGCTTTCTGGGCTCCCATGGTGCTTTGATAGGGTACTCGTGGTGCGTTCGTGGACCTCGATGGTGCTCTCATTTTTTTTTCATGGGCTCCCATGGTGTCTTCGTGGTGTTTTCATGGACGTTTCATGGACTCCCATCGTGCTTTCATGGGGTTTTCTTGGAGCTATGGGTGCTTCCATGGTGGTTCTATGATGCCTCTATGGGAATCCCATTTGATGCTTTCATGGAGCTTTCATGGAGCTTTCATGGACTCCAATGTATGGGCTCTCACGGTGCTGTCATGGTTTTTTCATGGCGTTTTCGTGAAGCTTTCATGGACTCCCGTGATGCTTCAGGATTATTTTATGTTGCTCTCTGGTGCTCTTATGGGTCACTTCCTACCGCGTGCCCCCATGTTGCCGTTATGATGCTTTCATGGAGCCTTTTATGGGCTCTCATGGTGGCCCCATAGGGTTTCCACAGACTCCCGTGGTGCATTCAAAGTGCCCTCGTGGGCCTTTCACGGGGCTTTCATGGACTCCCACGATGCTTTGATGGGGTTTTGATGAGTTTTCATAGGGACATTTATGGAGCTTTCACGGACTCCCATGGTGCTGTAATGGTGTTTTTATGGACTCCCATCGTGCAATCATGGTGCTTTCATGGTGCTTCCACGGTGTCTCCAAGGCGCTTACATGGACTCCCATATTATGCTTCCATGGTGCTTTCATGTGGCTCTCATGGAGCTTTCATGGACCCTCATGGTGCCCCCAGGGTGCTTTCGTCGTGTGTCCATGGGACTCCCATGATGGTTTCGTAGAGTTTCCCTGGAGCTTTCATGAACTCTCATGTGCCTCCATGGTGCCTTCGTGGTGTTTTCATGGAGGTTTTATAGGCTCCCATGATGCTTTCATAGGGCTTTCACGGACTCACATGGTGCTTTCACGGGGCTTTCATGGAGATGCGTGGACTCCCATCGTGCATTTATGGTACTTTCATCGATCCCCATAGTGCTTTAAGCGCGCATTAATGGGGGTTTGTGGAGAAGGTTGTGGTGCCTTCATGGCCTCCCATGGTGCAATCATGAACCCACACGGTGCTCTCCTAGAGCTTCCATGGTGCTTTCGTAGAGCTTCCAAGCACCCCCATGGTGCTTTCATGGTACGTTTAGGTGCTTTGGGGGGTGATCGGTTGCCATGTGCCTCCATGGTGCTCTCATATTTGTTTGCATGGGCCTTTCATGGACGTCCACGGTGGATCCATGGTGCTTTTAAGGAGACTCCATGGTCATTCATAGTACTTACACGGAGCTTTTACAGAGCTTTCATGGTGTTTTCACGGACTCCCTTGGTGCCTCTGTGGGACTTCCACGGTGCTTTCACGGTGATTGCATGAGGCTTTCATGGAGCTTGCATGGACTTCCGTGTGCCTTCCTATTGCTTTCATGGGCATTTCATGGAGCTTGCTTTTTAGGATTAGCATGGTGCCTCCATGGTGCTTTCATGGATTCCCAGGGTGTCGCCATGGGGGTTCCATGGAACCTTAATCGTATTTCATGGTGCTTTCATGTGGCTTTTGCGGAACGTTCGTGGTGCAGTCATGCACTCCCATCGTGCCTCCATGGGACTCCTACTGTGCTTTTAGGTGCTTTCATGCAACTTTCGCGGTGCTTTCAAGGACTACCATGTGCCTACATGGTGCGTTAATGGTGACTTGATGGGGTTTCAATTGATTCCCATGGGGCCTCTATAGTGCTTTCATTTGCCCCAATTATGTTTTCGGGGGGCTTTCGTGGAGTTTTCATGGTGTTCTCATCATGCTTTCAAAGGAGTTTCAGGGGGTTGTCACGCTGCTGTCGTGGGTCTTACACTGGTCTTTTATGGAAGTTCCGTGGTACGGATTCCCATGGTGTCTCCATGGGACTCCCATGGTGCTTTCATGGTGCTTCCATGAGGCGATTCCGGATGCCATCGTCGGGTTTTTGTGGACTCCCGTGTGCCTCCGCGGTGCTGTATGGTGGCTTTTAGTAGCTTTCGTGGACTTCCATGGCGCCTTCAAGCGGCTTTCATGAAGAATTTGTGGTATTTAGAGGTGAGTTGATGGTGCTTTCATGGTACTGTCGTGTTGTTTTCATCGTGCCTCCATGGTGCGTTTAGAGAATCCCATGGCGCTTTCATGTATAATATTAGTCTTTTTCCCGAAGCTCCATGGCAGTCATGGTATACACTACCATGGGGTATCCATGAGAGACCCATGGAAGGCCCATGGGGTACCCATGGGCAGGAAGTATATACTCGGGGGAGACCCACAGACGACCCATGGGCAACCCATGTGCAAGAAGTATAAACCCAGGGCAGACCCGTAGACAACCCATGGGCGATCCATGGACGACGACCCATGGGCCATCATGGGCGGCCCATAGTCGACCCGTGATCGACTCTTGGCAGACCCGTGGAACCAAGACCACAGTATGGGGGGTACCCCCCGTTTTACTACCGAGTCTAGGTCACTTTCTTCAGTGGCTCTCGACCCTACTCAAAAACGAGCTTCAGAATACCTTGTAGGCGCAGTGCAACAAACCCGTTTACTGTAAAAAACCCAGTGCAGCGGCTAATAACGCGAGATCGAAAACCACGAAAGGTAAAACTTAAGTCTGCGAAGAGATAAGGCAGCCACTCGCGCCACAAAAGGCTACCCCCCGGCCACAGCCTTACTCATGGCTAACCCGTGAGTGACCCCATGACGGAGTACTATAAATCCACAGGCGACCACTGGGAGATCCGTCATTGGTGACCCCTGTTTGACCCACGGGCCAGACGTATAAACCCATGGATAAACCGTGGGTGACCCATCGACCCGCACTCCGAACCCATCATGCCCGTGATCGACCCATGTGCTAGTGCTATAATCCATGGACGACCCATGGGAGACTTATGGAGACCCATGGTCGACCCATGAAACACCCACGGCAGACCTATGGGTGGCCCATGGTAAACCCATGGGCGGCCCATGAGCCAGCGCTATCAATATATAGGTGACCCATGGGAAACTCATGAGCCAGCACTATCAACACGTGAGTGACCCATGGGTGATCCATGGGCCAGCACTCCAAACCCATGGGATACTCACGGGCGACCCATCGGCTGATACTATAAACCCATGGGTGGCCCGTAGGAGACTCGTGGGAACCCATGGTCGATCCATGGCAGGCACATTGCAGACCTACGGGCGACCCACGGGCTGGTACTGCAAACACGTGGGTGACACATGGGAAACCAATTTCCCGTGGGAGGCCCATGGGTCAGCGCTATGAACCCATGGGTGACCCTTGGGAGGTCGCCCATCGGCGAGCACCATAAACCCATAGGATCCATTGGTGACATGACCCACGGAGGACCCATGGGAGTCCCATGGGAGACCCATGGGGGACCCATTATCTAGTACTATGCTGCTGTCAACCCGTGGGTGACCCATGAGCCAGCACTATAAACCCATGAAACCTATTGGTAACATGCCCCTTGGGATATCCATGGGCCGACACTCCAAACCCATGGGAGACCCATAGTCGACCCATGGCCCAGTACTATGCTGCTACGCACACATGGGTGATCCATGAGCCAACACTATAACCTATGGGTAACCCATGGAAGACCCATGGGCCAGCACTCCAACCCCATGGAAAACCCAAGGGCAAGCACTCGAAACCACTCGAGACCCATCATTGACCCATGGGACAGCACTATATATCAACCAGCGGCCCATGGGCCAGCACTATGAATCAATCGGTGACCCATGGGTCTCCCATGTGTTTGGAGTACTGGCCCAGGCGATCTATGGTCGATCCATCGGCCAGCACTATAACCCCATGGGAGACCCATGGCCGATCCGCGGGCGACCTATGGGCCAGCACTCTAAACCCATGGGTGACCCAATGGAAAACCCATGCGCGACCCACGGATCAGTGCTCTAACCCCGTTCGAGACCCGTGGGTGACTCAACGGGGGCCCATGGTTGACCCATGTGCGGCCGATAGGCTACGACCCATGGTATAACAGTTGAAACGCACGGGCCACCCATGGTTGAGCCATGGGCCAGCACTCTGAACCCATTAGAGAACCACCGGTGACCCATGGGTGATCCATGGGCCAGCACGCTAAGCCCATGGGAGACACCTGAACGACACATGCACCAGCAGCATACACCAACGGGGTATCCATGACCTTCTACCAAACCCGTGGGTCACCCACGGGGCAGCACTCTGATCCCACTGGACATGGGCGACTCATTGGAGACCCAAGCGCCATCACACTATACATACTATAAAGACCCACGGTTGACCCACGAGCAATGGATGGGCTGCATCATGTGAGTCAGCACTCTAAACCCACGGGCGACCTATGGGTCAGCACCCTAAACCCATCGGAGATTCGACACATTCTACGATAGAGGTTCACCATTTTTTTTCTGAATCTCCTCACTTGAGGAGCTCTATACCCTCACGGGAAA
>JBBMKB010097173.1:0-10698 GCA_037833945.1 Alaria marginata | reverse complement strand
AGGCTTAGTTTGGGTAAGCCATCGGTTAACCTTTTGCAAGTGGTCCAACGGACTAGTACCCCACTAATACCTTAACACCGTCGAGGTTGGGTTGGATCTTGGTGAAGGGGTCTCGACATGCCCACGGAGCTAACTGTGCCACAGGTTTCTCGAGGGGTGCTTATGGGAGTTTCGAAGAACGCCGCCGTCCCAAAATATTTTTTTTCTTGGCCATACAGAACGCGGAAAATACCCTTACGTACGTACGTGTGGCGATCTCACACCCACCGGGTTTTACCTCGCAGTCGAGTTTTTTTTGTGTTAGTGTTGTTTTTTGCCCTCCGACAATATCACACACAGCTTGCGAAGTGAGTTTCGACGAAATCCTCGATCTCACAGCTAGTAGAGTGTTTATTTTTTATTTTTTATAATATAGCATAGATGCCGTTCCGACATAAATCGAGTATCGTTCCGTAAAAACAGTGTTTTATTGGTTTTCCATCCGTCGAGGTGCAGCCTAAGTTGCTTCAACGTCAGCCACTCCTAGACATTCCCAGAATTTAGAAAAAGAACAAGGTGAACAAAAACAAAAAGAATGGAAACCTATGCATAAGTCTAACCCCTTTCTGTACCTTTAGAAAGAACAAGGTGAACAAAAACAATAATGGAACCTAGATACATACTTCCGGCTTATATAGCAGTGTCGCAAGCGGCCGAATAGTTACGAGTGGTCGTCTACCAATTTTGTCCCAAACGACAACGAAGATGAGCGAGCAAAATTTTTGTCAGGCTTTCCCTTGCTCGACTCACATCCGGCCGGCGGTGTACTCATCGTTGAATGCTTCTCGGAGGGTCACTAGGCGCCGAGAGGCTTTCATCTCGAGGCCCATGGCGACGTAGCAAGTGTACAAAAACGCCTCCACAAGTAGCGGGCTGCACCCCTTCGACGGCTCCCCCTCGATATACTCCAGGTAGCGAACGCACTGATTTATGATGGATAAGGACGGGGGATAAAAATAAAAATAATGATAAGGACGGAGAAAGAGGCTTGGCGCGTTACAAGCGCCTGCTTAGACTGCTTTTTCCCCACCCAATAGACGCTTGCTACGATAGACTAGGTATTAGTATAGCACTTTTGGGCGGAAACGCTTTTAGAATGACGGGGCTCCTTAACCCAAAATGGTCGGAATTTCATGTTTTTTACTTTTTTGCGATAATTTTCGTTGAATACCGGTACCTTCTTAGGCCATGCATGGGATGATTAATCGTGTAACACTTTTATTACCCCCCCCAAATTAGTTTTTAGGCTTATTAATAGTATAGAGCTCCTCAAGTGAGGAGCCTCAGAAAAAAAAAGTGTGTTAATATACTGATTTTAGTATGGTAGCAGGGGTCAATATGCGGTATAAGCAGCAGCGTCGGTCACCCATAAAGCCTCCCAGAAATAATACGAAAACCAAAGGAAACCAAGAATGGAAACCCGTGGTCGTCGGCATGCATTGCCAATTAATTCATTCGGTTGATGCTTCTGCGGAAGTGCATGGAGGGAGGGGGGGGGCTTGGCTTTGATGGCTGGGGGGGGGGGGGGTAGGTACAGGGGGACATGGACGCACATCTAGTATTCGTAGTTGTTGGCTGCTGGAAACATTGTCTCGCGCTTTTACTTTTCGTGGTCTGGGTTTTCGGTTATTTCACCATCGTTTTTATTGTTGGCACTAGCACCGTACATTGTCGGATAGGAAACGAAACAAAAACATATTCGGACGCGTGCTATTACGGGGGACCATAGTAAATAGAACCTACGGTACACACAAAAACCTATATATTTACCTAATTTTACAAACAATATTTAGTCCTATTTACTATGGTCCCCCGTAATACGATAGAGGTAGTAGTAGCACTTTTTTCCCAAACTATTTTCTAAACGACGAGGCTCCTTCACCCAAACTCGTCGGAATGCCACTCTTGTTTCGCTAAATTATTGTTTATCATACCCGGGCCACGGCTTTGTTAATCGAAATGCACTTTGAGTTTGCTCAAAATCAGTTTTTTGGGTGAGATGCAAATCTCCTCGAGGGAGGAGCTCCAGAAAAGAAAAGGTGCACCTCTAGACTATCGTAGCATGCTTCTTTGGTTCCACGCTATGACCGTAGACCGTCGTAGCTCTGTTCACCCACTTTCAATGTCTCCGCTTGCCAGTGCACGGTATTTCATTCCGAATAGTACTGCCCAAAACCACCCCCCCCCCCCCTATGACAGACACTTTCCCCCTCCTGACTCCACGTCACTCTAAGAAATATATCGCTTTTTGCTTTCCTATGATAGACACTTTCCCCCTCCTAACTCCACGTCACTCTAAGAAATATATCGCTTTTTGCTTTCCTATGATAGACACTTTTCCCCCTCCTAACTCCACGTCACTCTAAGAAATATATCGCTTTTTGCTTTCCTATGATAGACACTTTTCCCCCTCCTAACTCCACGTCACTCTAAGAAATATATCGCTTTTTGCTTTCCTAGTGCAGTGCAAGTGATACCACGGCGTACTACTACCGTACAGCAGTAGTTCACACCCGGCAGAAATCATACCGTGTTTTATGTGGAGGAGGCGCCAAGGACGAAACGTTTTTTGCGGAAATCGACAGCAGCAGGAGCTCGGTTTGCGTGCAATGCTTGCGGAACACGACAGGAGCACATTTCACGATAAACGTGGCAACATCTTCGAAATGAAGCCGTATTGATTGATAGCATTACGGGGGACCATAGTAAATAGGACCAAATACTGTTAGTAAAAATAGGTAAATATATAAGTTTTTGAGTGTACCGTAGGTCATATACGCTATGGTCCCCCGTGATCATTATACAGCACTTTCCACTGGCCCACTGAGTCACAGCGACTAGGTGGTCTAGTGGATGGGCTGTTCGCTTCTGAGCCTGGTGTGCGCGAGTTCGTCTTCCCGGTGTTATCGGGAAAAGGCTCGAAGGTTCTTGTATTCCTATTACGGGGGAACATAGTAAACAGGACCTACGGTACACACGAAAAACTACATATTATCCTATTTTTGCTAAGAATATTTGGTCTTATTTACTAATATGGTCCCCCGTATTAGACACTTGTACAGTGGCGAGGGGGGGTCCCCGGAGATCAATACTAGCGAGATTGGTGCTTCGCACTCCTACTAAAAGTATATATTGTGTTAGTTATATAGCACCCAGAAACAGACCCTTTCCCTACGCTCGATGTAACCCCTTCGGAAATGAGTCCACGTGTTTTTGTTGGGACACACGAATGTCTGACAAAAGCTGGTGTGAAGGTGTTACCTGCTGAACTGAACCAACGGGGTAAAAGACCGATCGATTACCCAGCCCAGGGTAAACGTTATAACACTGGCTGCTTCGTATATATGAATATCAAGTTCAGGGGTTTTCGTGTGTAGCTAACACCCGCCGCCCTGTGTTCCACAACACACCGACCTCGTCGAACCTCCCGACGTGGGCCAGTAGGACCGAGGTGCGAAATATCACCGCAGAGGTCCCGGGAGACAGCGAAGAGTCAGAGATGACACCCGCGTAGAGGGAGAGAGCTTCTGCACAGTCGCCTGTTGCCTCCCTGCAAAAGGCTATGTACGAGTACATACCGTCACGTTTGGACCAAGCAGGGAAGGAGGAAACGATGGAAAGAAGGAGAGCACAGTTTGGTCAGACCGGTATATAACTACAGTACGTAAGAGCCATCCCACGGTAAGGGTGCAGCCATAAGTTTCTGAGCTCCTGACATGAGGAGCTCAATATCTCACCCGGAACATGGCTTCCAAGATTTTGGTTCGCGTAACACGATCAACAGTTTTATCCGTTAGTCCTAAAACAAATGCCTTCGTAAAAATGATCCGTGCCAACCGGTAGTTTCTCACTTCAGGAGCCCAACCGGCCAGGAATGTTTGACCCCCAAAAGTGCATCCCCTACCGTGGGATGACTCGTAACACTGTAAGAAGTATGTGAATAGCAGGGAATCGCGGGGGCTTCGTAGAGAGAAGAAGCTTCAGCGCAGTCACCTCCTACCTCCCCATGCAAAAGGCTACATGCCGCCACGTTTTGACCAAGTAACGAAGCAGAGAACGGTGGGTGGTGGGTGCTGAGCACAGCGGAGTTGTCTGACCGGAAACTACAGCACAAAATCACGAGCGCCGAATCGAGGGAGTTCAATCAAAAACCCTTTCTAGAACTACAACCATTTTCCTGCACCATTTCCAAGCTTTTCAGGGCATTTCTTGGGCCAAGATCCGGCCCACGGGTCGGGCCAGGAGGTTTTCAAAAATTCGCGGGTCGAGTCGGGTCGGGTCAAGAGGTAATCGAAAATCTCATGGGTCGGGTCGGATCGAGTCAGGAGGTTTCCACATTTCACGGGTCGGGTCAGGTCACCCCGTTCTGACCCGACCCGGAAACGGACCTGTTTTTGTCCCTTCAAAAACGCGAGAGCAGTTAGTTCTAAGGGTCATTCCTACCGAACGCAAAAAAAATGTCAGGAAATCGTGAAAAATAAAACCTGAAATTTTCTCGAATAGTGACTTTTGTCAGGAATCCTGGTTTTGAACAGTTTTGAAAAACTCCGTAAAAATTGATGTCAGGATAATTCCTGACAAAAAAAACGTGATTTTTCTTTGAAAATGTGACATTTCATTATTTCAAATGTCAGGAATCGTGATTTTTAAGGTTCGTTAGGAACGACCCTTAGGGATTTAACGCCGGCCTGCCCGTACATAGTAGTAGGCTAATGGGCCGAAGCAGGTAGTCTAATCAGTCAGAGCAGTTAGTCTTGTGAGCCGAAGTAATAACAGTAGTCTAGTGGGTCGAAACAGTTGTTCTTGTGGGATGACTTTAATGTTCAGGACCCCGGCACCAGTCGTGGGGAACCGTTGCGTCACGCGTCCCTCACCCACTTTCAGTATTCAGAGTAGCCTATTGGGGCTGAAGTATATTTTCAGAACCCTAGCACCAGGCGGAAATAATCGTTGTTTCGCTCACTCACTCACTCACTCACTCACTCACCGACTTGCGCTCTAATAGCGGGGCCATTCATGTTATTTGGAGCCATAATGCTAATGGGCCGCAACAGGGTGGTCTAGTGGGCTGGAGTACATTTTCAGGACCCCAGCACCAGCCGGAAGGAACCGTTGTGCCAACCCCTTCACCAACTTTCGCTCTAATTGTGGGGTCAGCACCAGGCGGGACCGCTGTGGCACTCGCCACCTTGCGCTCTATTTGGGGGTCGTTCATGTTCCACTGAGCCTTGATTATATTAAGAGTGGGCCGAAGAAGTGACCTAGTGGGCTGAAGTATATGTTCAGGACCTCAGCAACAGGTGGAAAGAGCCGTTGTGTCACTCCCTCCCTCACTCACTCGCCGACTTGGAGCTCTAATTGCGGGACCGGTCATGCTGTCTGGAGTCGTAAGTCTAGTGGGCCGCAGCAGTGGTCTAGTGGGCTGAAGTATATTTTCAGGACCCCAGCAACAGACGGAAGGAATCGTTGTGCCACTCACTCACTCCCTCACAAACCTGCGCTCTAATTGCGGAGTCATTCCTGAGCTCTGGAGTCGTAAGTCTAGTGGGCCGAGGCAGTGGTCTAGTGGGATAATGTGTATTTTCAGGACCCCAGCACCAGGCCGAAACGTTGTAGCACTCGCTCTGTAAGGTACACGCCGTACACTCTGAGCTATCAGCCAGCACTGACGATTATAATAGCTCAGTAGTTGTCGTGTATATCCAACCTTGACAGCACTGACTGATGACTCAGTGGACATGATGAGCCTCTGACACACTCACCGACTAGCGCTCTAATTGTGGGGTCATTCATGATGTTCTTCGGAGCCGCAAGTCTAGTGGGCCGAAGCCGTTGTCCGGCGGGTTGCTGTGTATTATTTTGGCCCCAGAAACAGGGGGAAGGAACCGTTGCATCACCCGCCCGACGTGCGCTCTAATTGCGGCGTCAGCACCACGCGGGATCGTTGCGGCACTCACCGACTTGCGCCCTCATCGCGGGGTCGTTCATGTTCTCTGGAGCCGTAAGTCTAGTTGGCCGAAGCAGTGGTCTAGTGTGCTGTTTTTCAATGTCCAGGACCCCGGCACCCCAGCGCCAGGCGCAAAGAACCTTCGTGTCACTCACCGACTTGTGCTCTAATTGCGGGGTCGTTCATGTTCTCTGGAACCGTGAGAGCCTCCTCAAAGAACCGCTGCGCCCTGTTAAGGAGCTCGGTCCTCTCCGCCGACACGTCCAATCGAAACTCACTCAAACCGCCTGTGCTTTTCTCGTCGCCCCGATTGCTACCACCCCCCCCCCCGTCGGAGGACCTGTCCCAGCGTGCCCTCCACAGCATAAGATAGGCCCCTCCGAGCGACGACAGCATCGCGACGTGAGTGGTAGGGTCCGCGAGTAGCTTTTCTTCCACACTTGGTTCGCTGATGAGCTCCTAGGAATGGAAACACGAGCAACGACGACGCACATGTTTCGCTCAGCCTAGGCAGTAGTACTCTGGTGTATGATGCCAGTACACCTGGTATTAATTCATGTCAGTACCAGGTACCTCATACATTGTGTATACCGGTACTAGTTTTTATTATTATTTTTGCCCTCCGACAATGTAGCTAATAGTGATAAACTATTAAATTGCGTCCTACAGGTTAGAGTGTCCTCACTAAATTCCGGTGGGGGGATGATTGCTACTCAGTGCGGGGACGGTTGCTAATCACCCCCCCACGATCGTGTTCGAACCTCTCCCCCACGGAGTTCTGCTCCAATCACTGTTTTTTTTGCAAAAATATACCCCCCCCCCATAAAGCGACCACGCCCAGCGTATTATTTGTTCTGCTGTCTTAATAGGAACGAAGCACAACGGCTAATATTTGTTCCTCCGGCGGAAAAAAAGTGTGAGGAAAAAATAGTTTCTGGCTCGATCTGAAACGCGCCCATCAACGGCTAAATGTATGCCAGGTATATACTCCTGGCATCGTATCATATCATTCAGAATATCGCGAAAAAAAAACGGCGCATTCCTGAACTTGACTTTGTCAGACCATCTCGCCGATCGACTATCCACGTACTGTAGGGCATCATGTTTCCTACCTCGGCAGCGACGTAGTCCCCCATCTTCGCCAGCAAGCGCACAAGGGCTAACCGCGTAACGTTGTCGCCCTGGTCGGAATGGAGGGCTCGCTCCAGCTGACCACGCGCCTTCCGGTCCCCCTTCGACCATGGGGAGGAACTCGGGACATCTCGCTTTCCGCTCGGCGGTGGTTTGTTAGCCATCGATCGAGATCGCCGATGGGGTGTGGCGGTACTACTCTACCTGCTCGTATATGACACGAGTATGGGTCTTGTCTGTTAATAGGTACCTGGTATTGTATGTACCGGTGTTGCCGTTCGTATCATATACCAGGTACCTCGTAGTAGTCAAGGTGCTTGTAACCGACGAGTTTCGCTACGAATGTTCGAGTGATTTCCAGAGAAATACCGGATCGCACGTTCGTTGTTGTTACTACGGTGATCTCATATTGGAAACCGGGTGCGTTTAGCGACCGCGAGATGGAGATGTTTAAGTAGTGTCCATGATGGTAGGAGGTAAATAAATGTGGGCATGCGATGATGATACTTTGAGAACGGGCAACGAGCAACTAGCAATAGTAGCTACTGGTGCTATAGGTATACGAGTAGCAGCAACCAGCAACCAGCAACCAGGAACGAATGAAAGAAAGGAAAGATAACGACAAAACGACATGATCTAAAATAAATAGCGCGAAACGGAACATGAAACCGTCATCAGAGGCCCCCGGGTTTCAATAAAAAGGCATTAGGATCCATGCGCCAAGCGCCGACAACCGCAGTTTATAACAGGAACGAACGGTCTAGCGTCTTGCTTTGAGCTGGACACGAGCCCGTTAACTTGGAGGAAACATGTCGGTGAGTCTTCCCTCCCCATGGCCATCGACGAGCGCCATTGCTTGAGGCGTGGTGCTTCGTAATGCTCGCGCAATAGAGGAGCATGACTGAACGTAGTTTTTTTTCTTTTTCTCTGTTTTTCTTCGAATCCCCCATCTTGAATGTGGCACCATCCACCATGACCATCCGCGATAGCAAAGCCCCTTGAAGCTACGTCGATAGCTTCCGCGCCCAGCGTGGTCTCCCAAGAAGCGCAGGGGGGACACCTCATGGTGGCTTGCCCGGACCACGCGTCCACTCCCGATTGCACGAAAGCGACCCTGCCGTCGTGAGATTCCTCAAGCAGCAGCAGTACAAGTGTCTCATCTCTTTTTTGGTTTGTCGGCATATTCATATTTCTCTTCGCGCGTCTTTTTTGGTTTGCACTCCTATGCAAGAGCGGCCCCGTGTTGCCTCGGCATCGCATCGAACGTGGCGATGCGTACGCCCTCGATCTACTCCCTGCCATCCTGCGCCGAGATCCACACAACTCTGGCCCCCAAATACGACCTGCGAACCTGCGCGCGGGCGAACAACAAACGCTTCCATTTCGGATCAGATGATAGAGATGGTCGCAATCTTGTTTTTCGCCTGGAACAAAAATGGTGCGCATAAAACAACTCAAACAACCCCTCGAGGCGCGGAGATGTCGGTTGTGCTCGTGCAGTACTCGTACCAGGATGGTTCGTATTAGCTCCTGCTATCTCTTCGTGCTAGCTCTCCGGTAGCTCCCTGTGGAGTTGTCCACCTCACACAACCGAGAGCTGGCTTCAGAGCAAGCGCGTGCTTGAGAGCAAGCGCGTGCTGGTACGGTTTAATCACGACTATCGTTTAGAACTAAACTCTTGACGTAAGATTCTTCTCTCTGCTGCAGTATACGGAGTCGTATAAAAGAGCTGGATTGAACGGTTCCCCTCTTTCACACGAGTAGACAGCCTTCTCCAAAAGAAAAGTGATAGTATTTTTAGTATAGGATCTCTTTCAGCCAGCTAAACAAGGCTAAAAAAAGTAGTAGAGGCGGGCCTTTGGTATGAAAATAACACGGAACATTTCATGTTCTCCCTTACGCCACATGCACACAGCACACAGCCTCTACATACCATACAACCCGCCCGACCGGCTGGCCGCTGGGCTGCCATTCATCCACAGCAGTCACGCAGGAACTATCAATAGGCTGCCTTTCGATCTATCGACGTACCTTGCGCGCGCTTGCTTGCGGGGCTGACCAGACCAGCCAGCGGCTGTCGTCGTGTTTGCTCGCGTTGCTTGCAACTGGGGTTTAGTGTTGCGTGTGAGAGGACAGAATTTGGAATAATGCAATTGGAATAATGTTCCCCGTTTGGCTTTGGCTATCACATGGCATTGCTGTTGCGAGGTATCATACTGGTACATTTGTTTTCTAGTCTACCCACTTATAGTCTACCAGGTATTACGTACTCTACCGGTACCGTCTTGTGCCGACTTGTCTAAGCCTTTACAGCACTACCAGAGGTGCCAGGTATATGATACAGGTACGAAGGTAGAGTGCTGAAATGTAGACATCGCTGCTTTTCGTCGGAATGCTTTTAGTGTTTTATGCGCTGGGTTCAGTTCACCGCACAGCTGAAGACAGGGGTTATCAATGTACTGATCCGGCACCCGTGCGTACCCCGTACCGGTAGTACTGCTGCTGCTGCTGCTGCTGCTGCTCTGCTGCCGCGTATCCTCTCGCGATCAGGGTCGATTGTCGAGGCTATCATACTGCGCCGGGTGTGTAACTTTCCAGATATTTGGATATTTGGACATTTGGACATTTTCATCTTGTGCCGCATGCCGTAAGCCTTTCTCCTCCAACCATAGCATCATATCATAGAGAAATAGAGAACTCTCGCTGGTGTTTTTTTTAGACTCGACATAATGTGATCTGGTAGAGAGTACTGCTGCTGCTCTGTATACAAAAACACCCGACAACGTTGTTTTGTCTTGTGCGTGGTCTCCTGCTCTTGCAGCTTGCGCCGCTCTCAAGTGTGCAGTACAGAGTTAGCACGATAAAGAGCCACGCACATGGGAGTCAGCAAGCAGCAGTTTATCCCCGTTGGGACCCAGATGATTAAGCGACAAATCAAATGACAGCAGTTTGTTTTTGTAAACCGTCCTCTATGGTGTGAGCGCGCGCTGTACGCGTACAGAGTTGTGGTCCCGCGTTAGTGCCGGGTCCTAGTTTCGTGCAGTGCAATATTAACATTTTGTCACAACCTTGTTCTACAGCCTGTTATTATTAATAGTAGAGAGTACTCCAATACCGCGTCATAGTGCGGGGTCCCACTTTAGTGCGGTTCTTGTCATCTGGAAAGGCACCGCACTAAGGGATCAGGACGACTAATAGTACGAGTAGTGCAACTCCTTGTGTTGAAGTCCGGGCACTCCATCTATTATATCCGGCCTGAGCAGCCCGGGTTTCTCGTTACGCGAAGTAGACGCTGCAATCGTCACTTTTTGTCGACACTTTTCAAGTCTCAAGTCCCGAAGGGGTTGTTTTTGTTTAGGGAGTGTCGTGGTATGTGGGATGTGGGCGTCATCAAAGGTAACGAACGCCCCATGTGCCTCGTTGCTTGGTATCGGGGTCTCCCGGACGATGCACGTTATTTACTTGCGTTTATTCATATTATGGTGTTAATAATAGCAGTGTGTGAGGCCAGGCTTTATGGAAAAACGAATCCGGATCTAGTTTTTTCTCCAGATGTTACTTTTCCTACCTATTCAAGTCAT
>JBBMKB010097172.1:0-22703 GCA_037833945.1 Alaria marginata | reverse complement strand
AAGTATCGCTTTCCACGCTAGTTGCGAATTTTTCACTCCCGAGGGATTCGAACCCGCAACCTAGCCTTCAGAAGGTTCAAGAGGTTACCAACTGAGCCACTGGGGACGCCAGCACTCTACACGCAGCTGGCTAGAACTCTACACGCAGCTGGCTGGGCCAAACAAACCCAGCAGCGGGCCGAATGCAACACGAGGATCGCGCTCACAACCCAGCAGTTGCGAGTTTACAGCCGTGAGATGTACTGGTACAAAAGTACCGTACCCATAGTATGATACACGAGTAACTACAGCTACGTACAGCTGTCATTATCGCTCGTAACTCGACATCGAAGGGAACATAACCCAATTTGATACGACATCATCCCGCTGCTGCACGTACACTGGTCTGCTGGCATCATCAGGTGTGTTTCGTACCACAGCAAGATTTACAGCCTTGATCATAGCCTTGACCAACACTTCTAGCAAGTGAAGTCAACGTGTGGGCATTACGGCGATAGCAGTACTTGGAGTACTTGACGGAACAAGCAAGACGCGGAAACGCTGGAATCACGCACCTTCCTGAAAAAACAGAGACACCCTTCCCTCAACAGGTATTACTCGGCTACTCAGTGCTTGTACGATAACAAGTCAATTCCATTTTGAATGACGCTGACAACTTCTCTCTTGGTGTAAAGGTACCGCCATGAACTGCACTTTCCCTCCGCTCTTGATGCAAGGTAACGCAATTCTTATTCACTGCACTTTTTACGAGCATCGCAATCCGTACGTAAAAATGTCGGTTCTGGTTCTGCTCGAGTATTCGCGTTTCCTCACCAAGTGGCACACCATCGGGAACAGGTCAACCGAGGCCTTCTTGTTTCCGACTTCGTAGATGCGGATCTTCGGGTCGGGCACACCACGGCAGTACCGCGACTTGATGAAGGGCTTGTTCTTCTGGAAGCGGTAGCAACGAGCCGGTCCTGTGGTGTGGGTACAGCCATGGGTACCACAGAGCAGTAGCAGCGTCCATCCATCCATCCATCCATTTCCAATGCATGGAAGGCCGTACACACGACAAAACCACGGGTCGCGCCGATCAAGAATGGCAAGGCAGGCATCAGGGGAGGGCGAGTACGAGTCAGCATCAGGACCAGCATAGCATGAGAGCTCATCCGAAGCGCCATGATAACACAGGTTGCTTCTTGATAACTACTGCTGCCGTGGTGCGGTGCCGGTACTATGTCGGGGTGGAAGACAAGCACGTATATCCCGCATCGCCTTCTAGTGCGAGCACGGCGAACGCGCTGCCTTCCCCAGCAAACAAACCGTCGGTGAACTAGGTGGTAAATCAGCCAGTCGCTGGCAAAGCTTTCAGGGTAGCAAATACATTGCCATACCACCTACTCAGCAGAGCGTTGCCCGAGGCAATACGACAGCTGTGCTCGACGATATAGCACCCAATCAACAAAGGCAAGAGAGCGAGGCAATCTGATACAGCAAAAATCAAGTCAAAAACTCTCGCTGTCCACAGCCTTTAGCTCTCTCCGCCTCCGTCTCCTAACCACCAGAATTCCAAGCCTCGCTCACTGCTCCTGCCTAGCACATACCCCAGCACTACCATACCACTAGTTGGGTCACTCACGGCGCCCCATGATGACGAGGGTGTTGAGAGTCCTTGCCTAGAAAGCCCTTGTGGCTGCTGTCGTCTGATCTGTGGGTGGTTGTAAAAAGTCCCCTGGGTCCCGCACAATTTGTGAGCGATAAGGTAGCGATAAGTTTAACATTTCAAACGATTTTTTTATACCCAAAACTTCTAGAAGCCTCTAAATCCGGGTAGTTTATAAATCCGGGTAGTTTGTTATCGCGGGTAATTTATCGCGGGCGAAATCGTTGGCGTCTGTTGTCTGTTCCAGGGGGTATTTTTTATTCGTTTTGCCCCGGCCGGTGGAACTAGAAATTGGAAATTGAGAGTCTGGAAATTGGTGCGTGAAAATGTGATAATCAATCAATATGCCCGTTTGGTCGTTTCTCGTTGCTGTAACACAACAAGCAATTGAGGCATCGAGACTTGAGACCTGCTTGAGACACCGTTATTTCGTATACAGCTACTACTACTCGTGACTGACGTGAGCTTGGTGTATCAACGTTTAGTAGAGCAGGGGCAACAACGACGCAACTACAGCGCCAGCAACAACGACAGCGACGACAACAACAGCAACTTATTCGATACTACTACGAATAAACTTGATGTACGCGCCCCGCTCTCTTCACGCAGGAGGAACGACGAGGCATTTACTATCAGAATGAATGGGCGAGGAGGAGAGGAGCAACAGCAGTTACCCATGATGACAAAGACAGGCGTACGATACCACCTACCACCTGCCGCTTACTGATTGATATCATACCTTACTCCGTTCGGCCCGGTGGATGGTGCCGCCACTGACAGACAGCCAATAATCGTCTAGAGGGGGGGGGCGGGGTACGAACATATTTTTTTCGGTCGGGGGTCGATGTGGGTTTCTTTCGGGAATGACTGAAAACCGCACCCTTCCTTTGCTTGACGATGATTACTCTGTCTCGTACGGTATGCATGTATGGCGCCAGATACACAGGTACGTGGTAAATGGGATGCCCGGTGCTCCGACACGTTGTTGAGTCCGCGCGCCTTCTAGACCTGCAACATGTATCCCTCACTAATTTCAAGTAGTTTGTTTCCGAAGTCGCGAGTTGTGGGTGCAGTTATACTGCTGTACTCGTAGAAAGGAAAAGGTATACTTAGTAGTTGACCGTGTGCTCTTCTTTTGGCCGGGTGCATTCTGCCGATGGACGACCAGACTTTGTTTCGTGGGCAGTCGGCATTGATTGCCGATCATCGTATGTGCGGTTCATCTGACCCATTCATTCACATGTATGTGCGTTACCTGGAATGTCGTACGTTCGGGTGTCGCGACATCGTTAAATTTCGTGGAAAAAAAAAAGGTGAGGGCGAGCAAGAAGGTGGAGGCAACTCGAGGCAGTGAGACACCACACTCACACCAAACGGCAAGTGTCTCGACATACCAGTAACCCTAACCCAGCGTTATGTACACAGCTGACTGCAGCACGCATCAGATTTGCCCATCTTCTGACCAAACCACTTTTGCCCAAGCTACGAGTACCTAAATCGGGTTTTCAAAATTAAAGATGTGAGACCTCGCAACAAGATACCTTGCGATGTACCGGCATTCCTCAGTTTATTGGCACCACGTCGGCAGCTGACATCACAGGGATAGGATGTTCATGTTTCGTGAAGTATCATGCAGGTCGAAGAATAAGAATAAGACGTTCGCGTGGTACTTTTGAGCTTCCTCTCGCAGGGGCGTGCTTACCAATAACTGCTGCATCTGTCATACAACAACAATTAATTGGGTTATCGACGCGATCTGGTGCCTTCAACGGCGTTCAGGCCTGAAAGCTGAGGTTCCTGAAATGAAAGCCTTCTGCGTTTTAGAAAAAAAAAAAGTTCCCATGTGCGTGATGCGTCGACTCTCCCCGTCGCTAGGGCAGTTGCTTCGCGTATCCATGGGCTTCTTCGGCGCCCCAGCAAACGAAAACCCCGATGAACCCCGCTGATCGACAGCAGAATGACGTGTCATTACGGCTTCCAGACGACTACCGCTGCCGCTACTGCGTCTCTCGGTGCGCAGGGCAAGCTTTGCCGTAGAAAAGGACACACGTTTTGCTCATTTTTATCCCCACACCGATGGCACACGGTTTGCTCCTGTTTATCCCCAAACCGACCCTTTCGCACCCGACTTGCAGACCTACCCCCCGCGCCCCTCCGCAAGGATGGAAACCCGACGACAGGCAGCAGGTACAAGCGCCTATCATGCAGCGCAAGGCCTGGAGGTCCAGATGAGATACGGGGTAGGACCACAAAAATAAAAATAAAAGACTGCTGGGCGACCGTTTCGCCCACAAGCTGCAACAGCTTCTCCAAAAGTGCGGCCAGCTTGGCTCTCCCCTGCATTAGGTGCTTCTGAGGCGTCAACGTTTTCGCAATCTGGCCTCCACGCAAAGAAGAACCGACGAATTTGATTCGCAACCCGTTTCCGGCAGCGTTAGGCCTTAACGCACGCTTTCACAATCTGGCCTCCACGCAAACAAGAATCGACAAATTTGATTCTCAACCCGTTTCCGGGAGCGTTAGGCCTTAGCACATGCTTTCACAATCTGACCTCCGCGCGAAGAATAATCGACGAATTCGATTCGAAACCCGCCTTCCAAAGTGTTGCGCCTTTTAGCACACGCTTTCACAATCTCGCCTCCGCGCAAAAATGGATTGACGAAATCGACTCGCTACCCGTTTCCCGCAGCGTTAGGCCTCTTAGTACACGCGCTTTGTGGCGAGATCCACAAGAACCTGGCCGGCCCTGGACATCCTTCCTTCTTCCGGGTTGGACATGTCCACCTCAACCTCCGCTGATACGCCCTTGAACTGCGTATATGACAAAAGAAAAAAACAGGTTCAAGATTGTGCAAATCATACATGTCAAAAACGATTTCAACACATCGGTAAGAAAATATCTGCTAAAACCAAAAAACATACCGGTACTGCTGCTGTACCAGATATTGGTAAGAAACTAACGAAACACAGTGGAAGCAGCTCACACGCCGTTGAACTGTGTTTTTATGACAGGAAGTGAGCGCTAAAAAGCAGGTTGATGAACGTCAAAGCCATGCATGTCAGGGAAAACAAAAATGGTGAGAAAAAATCTAAACACAGCGAACGCAGCGGTGGTAAATCTGGAAACGGGGTAGTGTAGCGGTAAGTACACCCGGCGGCATCACGCACATTCATGCAGTAGAGCCTACCTGGTACCACTTATTCGTAAAGGTTGAGGCACACTATGCACGAGACGTAGGGGTTTATCCCTACATTGGTTGATTGCGTTTGATTGCGTTAGGGTTTTGAGGGTCATACAATATTCAAAGAGAGTGTCAACCATTTTCTCGGATAAGTGGTAAGGTATCCTCCATTCATGCGCCTCAGGCCTTAGCAAAGATTTTTGGGGATCTTTACGCCGAAATGCATCTGAGAATATTCACATCTTGTGCCATTCATTCATGTGATCCCAATCACCAACGGAATGTGAAACGTTAACAACCATAACCTAAACCATGCGACTACCACAGGCAGGCTAACGGTGTACCACCCACTACTTCGTCAAAGTTCGGGGTGCTTTTCGCCATTGCAGCGACTTTCAAGGTCGCTTAACGTATAACCTTGGCCATACAATTAGAACGCAAAGACAACACCGACACCGCGGTGTCAGCCTTGACCAGTACTCGTCGCAAAAACGCACAAAGTGAGTATAGTAGTAGTATCTCCTTGGCGAATGTCGCCCACCCTTAAAAAAAATCACACACACACACCTCAGCTGTGACGTCGAGAAGCTCATCGAAACTCGTATTTGCAAACTGCGTGGCTGCGTGTGATACTTCGATCGCACGTGCTACAGTACGGGGTTTATGACCCCGTCAAGGACTTGTACGCACCCATCTACTGCCCGTGAATTCCGGTGCAACTCGTACGCTTGCACGCGCAAGATGTGTCGGATCGGGCAATGGGAAGACCATCAACGTAGGGTCATGCTACGTAGTGATGCACCTAATTTTTATGAAGCTCCTTACCTGAGGAGTGATTTACTTGACAAAAAAAAACCCGACTTTGGAGAAAAAATGGAAATGCAACCCGATGAACAATCCCATGCTCTACTGACAGGCATACAACGAATAATACAGCTAAACACGATTGAAATTCGAACGACAATGGGTAGTCTAACTATATACTTGTAAATACTACTACTTGAGGAGCCCCGGCAGTCAGAATATTGAATACCTCGAACAGATCATGATCAAGATCATCTACAGTAGGTCCTGTATCTGCCGATATGATATGTTGTGCAGGATCTGAGTATGTAGCTAGTACGGACCCAACCCAGGAAACATGTGCTAGGCCATGCCGATCGTACGGCTCCCACCCGGTAACGTGAGCTATTAATAGACCATACAGATATTCCTCGACATACAGTAGTGGGGCCTATATAAGGCGGTTCGAATAAGGCGGTCACCCGATATAGGGCGGTTGAAATCGGTGGACACGACTGTAAGTCTATACGAATAGGGCGGCCTCTCGACATAAGGCGGCCAAAATCCCGTCGCACTATACCGCCTTATATATAGGCCCCACTACTGATATCTAGATCATCAAGTGGGAGTCGGTGACAGGAATATTTTGGCGAAAAAGAGGTAAAAGAGGTACTGTATCATACCACTATCGTAGCACTTGTCAGCAGCCTTGCTTACCTCCTCGAGAACGGAGTCGGGGATTCCAAGAGGGTAGCAGGCGTCCAGCGGCGGGGGCGGGTTGCGCATAAAACTGCTGCCAGAGGGCATGTATGGCCGAATGTACCTGCGAGACAAACGTCGGTAAAAATCGGCCAATATCGTTGCAGAGTGATCAGAAATAATCCCACATTTTCGATGCGAGACCCATTTGTTGCCCCAGGTACCAAACGCAGCAGCAAATACTGGACGCATTGCGCGGCGACAGAAACCACGTTGGAAAAGGGCAGCACACGCTTATGTTTTTAGGAGCAGCCATACGGCGTTGCATCCTACCGAGTACCATGATGTCAGTCGATTGGCCCGTCCCAACAGGTGCTGTTTAGGTACAACTACAGCAGTATAACAATCAGAACTGGGCCCCGAAACCGTGCTTCGGTTATTTAACCGGAAACCGAGCCTCGGTTATTGGTAACCAAAACCGGACGTTTCTCATCCGGCTATTAGGTTGGTTAAATCACCGAAACCTTATAACCGGTTCGGTTATTTTCGGTCGGTTATTACGCCCCCCTGTTGTAAGGCTATGATAAGTCTCACCGGTCGACGTGAACGTACTCGCCCATGGTCTTGTAGGCGGCTCGGATCAGGGCCTTAGAACGCGCGCCGTCAGGCTCGCATGTAGACCCCTCGTCGAACTGAACAGTGAACAGTTCCAGCGGACACATCGACGGATACATGAACGGAAAGCAAGGTCGCGAGGCTGTGTTGTCAGAGCGGGCAGGGAGAGTTCCTCAATGCTAACCAGTCAAGAAAGCGGCAGAATGGTACCAGGTATACTGTACTCTTAACCCTTTTACATAACACTGCGAACATTTTCCCACACCAATTACAAGTGATTTGCCCCCAGAAACGCGAGCGCAAGTTCTAAATGAGGATAACCTTTCCCCACAGGGAAGTTGTGGACCGTGGTGAACAAAAAAGTGACGTAAGGATTTTTACCGGCCGAATGTGACCACAAGATCTTTCGCCGTAAGGATTTGAGAATCCGGCCTCGCCGAACATACGCCATCGCTGGGGCAAGCGATGCGGTTCGCTGGCGACGCCTTGGGCGACGATTTTTTTTATGCGGCCAAAGGTGTGCTGCAGCTCGGGTTGGTTTCGTCACGAACTTGTGGTCGTGGGGGAGGAGGGAGAGAGAGCAAGCACCACGCGATTCGGGTGGCTACGTGGCTACTGTGATCGTACGAAAAAAATCCCGAGTACCGAGTACCCCCGACGGCGTCTGAATTGAGGCACAGTAGTCGACCCTTTTAGAACTGCAAACATGACCCAATACTAATTGCAAGTAATTTTTCGTCCCAAAAACGCGGGCGCACTTCTCAAGGGGTTAACCCAGTTACTACTGCAAACATTAGTACATGCAAATTCCAAGTAGATTGTCCGAAAAGCGTATATTAGGTGTAGTTGTAAATGGGTTACAACCAGCGCAACAGGGTTCGCTTGCAACCTCAACCCCTTGGTCCGTCGCTACCCCTATGTTGAACATTCTCATGGCCCAACCTTTGCGAAACTATTTGAATAAACCTCTCTCCCAATTCTCCGAAAGGGTAGCATGGTGATTTGCAGGCCTTGTCACGGACCACGACCCGACCCGGGGGTCGGGTCAGGAAGGTTTCAAAGTACCGCGGGTCGAGTCCGGTTGGGTCAGGAGGTGCTCGAAATCTCACGGGTCGGGTTTGGGAGTTTTTCAAAACACATGGGTCGGGCCGGGCCAGGCCGACCCGAAACCGACCCGACCCGTGGGAAGTAACCCGCGAAAAGCCCTGGTACTTTTGGAAACTAACAGGAACAGGGCGAACAACATAAAAAACGGAATTTTCCCGTCTTGAAACACGAAAAAAAACAAATTGCGGGGACGAGGATACCTCTTTCGAGCTGTTACTAAATATACACCAGGTATCACGTAGTCTATTAATACACCATTTAAAACTCTCTTGACTGACCTAGTACTAAATAGCATGTTCACTTACCATTTTGCGCATGGCGGTGGCCTCCGTGTTGAAGATCGTTCTATCGACTGCCCAAGTGTCCAGCAGTTTCAATGAGGCCCTGTACAGTCGGCAAACCTCCTGAAATCAGCAAGCCAAAGAAAGCGCCCACGGCAAGCGATTCGGGGGCGGTCGGAATATGGGGTGTCAGGGGATTACAGCAGTAGCGGCATAGGGCGGCGGTCGGATGTTAGGGTACTAGAGAAGTGGCATAGAGGGGCGTTGGTGAAAACACGTACAGTGTGAAGTAGTCAATACAGAAGTGCCATTGGAGAGGGGACGCTACGCCAATTCCTGCTACCGCGAAAAACATTGTTACCCACCCGCGACTCCAGGCACCTTTGTGGTACTGTTGCCGCCAAGTTATAAATCCGTTGGGGCGATCTGAAGGAGGTTGTGGCCTACTGCGAGAAGTCCTTGCGTTCACGTAGTGTAAGGATGTCATGGGGGCGCGCTGTCGACCTTAACGGTGCAGGGCGCGATGCCCCGCTCTACGTTTGCGCTAAGATCGAATAGCTGTCGCTAGGAACACGCCTTCTATAGCAACATGTCGTCAGCTTATGTACGCTATTTTCGGTCGGTGGCGACCGCGGCGGGCGTATAGTCCGGCTTCAGCGATCTCAAAATAGGCCCCTATCTTTGAGAGCTCCGTAAATTTCAAAACTCGCATTCGCTTCGTACCAAAAAAATAGCTGTGAAAAAAAATACAGAAAATACCACTGAAACAATAGGCAACATAATCTTGTCCGGGTATTATGCCGCAACTGCTTCGCCGCTGTTCAACAAACAAACACATCGGAGACAGCACAAATGCATTCCCGGCAGGCATCGAGTAGTATCTCGCCGTTCCGGAGCCTCGTTGCCTTGTGCTCGCCGCCCGCGGAGTGGTGGTGTTGGTGGTGTTGGTGGTGGTGGATAGGCGCGCGTGGACGTACTCAAAGCACCGTTTTGGTCTTCGACTACAATGGGAGCTGTCGGCAGCGCAGAGAAGACGCACACATCTACCGGCACGCCGCAGCGGCACGTACTGATAGCGTGGTCTGTCCAAAGGCATCACCTTCTGACTCTACAAACACCCCAAAATATAGAAGAAAACATAGAAAAAATAGTGTGGTCGAGGTGGGTACTTGCAGTCAACGACCCGTGCAGAGGCAGTGAGCGGTAACACCGAATAACAACTGCTGGCATGCGACCCCGAAGCGCTACCAGGTTCGTTTTTATCCGGAGCATTCCTTTCCGGTCAACAACCCAAGCTACTCGTAAGTTCTCCAAGTCACGCGAGCTTTCGCGGCATCACTGTTATGATCTTGGGGGATGGTTGTCGTAGAATTAGGCTGAAAACCGTAAGATTTCGTCTACGATAGGCTTACGATTGGGCTTTGTGGCAGGATGGATGCACACGCAGGCGGGCCCGCACAGGGCCCCCCAAACGACACACTCCACGTTGCGAGCGCAGTCGCACACCGTACAAGGTCCAAGGTGCTGGTACTTCCTATAATAAGGGAGTGTAGAGCTATGATATTATTATGATACTGCATTGTTGTGATACTGGTATCTGCTGTTTTCTACGGACTGGTCATCGTAGGAGAGAGCCCCTCCTCACTACTGTTCGCCCCTCACAACAGTACTCATACCCTCTTGCCATCATCACGGGAGATGTGCTACGACGATTCGCCAGTACAGCCACGACTGTAGCTACGTAACACCGCACGGAAAGCAGAACCTACCGACAGATCGATCAAGTATCATATACGGTGGTTGGAAGACACGGATATTAACGGATACGATAGAATTATACCCGGTCGTCGTATATACGAGTAGGACCGAGATATCACTCCAGCACTCGTGTCAGAGCTCCTGATATGGACGTGTCTATGATATGTCAAAATACAGCAATCGTATCTACAACAGGGTACCAGGTGTCGAATACACCAGGTATGGGAGTACTCTACAGGAGCTGCAGCAGTCGGTAGAGCATGGGCGTAAAGCAAGCGCAAGTGTGATATGAAATGAGCATCCGGTGCACCAACCTGCTTGTGTGTGATGGGGTGCTGCTTGGAGATGAACTGGGCCGCAGCACCGCGGAACGTGGAGTTCATTTGCGCGTTCATGGCTTCGCCTTCCTCTGCGCAACCGCAGCGATGACTCTTCTTGCTTCGCGGACACGTAAACGTCGTGATCAAGGTAGCATCAAGCAACAAGGGAGCATCAAGCAACAAGGGTGCATCAAGCAACAAGGATGGAGCAACAAGGGAGGGAGGGAGGGAAGGAGGGTGGTTGGGATGGAGGGGGCACCAAAACACGGTTTTCTGGACGTGAGAAGAGAGGTGTCTCGCTACGAAGGAAGCTTGCCGTACTCGTACAAGACCCGGTACTGTCACGGGCAGGGCTCGTGCAGAGTTGGGAACGAGCGACGTCATTTGCACTTCAGCATTAGGTCACCCCCCTGTTCCCCACTTGTGAATGGTGGAGTGTTATGAACCCCGACAAACAACGCAACCAATGCCACCACGATACAACACCAGACACAGCAGAAGTACGCAAGTACGGGTAAAGGGCCTCGCCTGAGATGCTTCGCTCACAAACTTTGCAACCTTTGCGAAGCTCGGAAACCTACATCACGTCTATGGAAAGCGAGCAGAGGCTATCGTTAGAAGAACAGACATAGTATATATATCACGTTCCACGTCTCGCTCGGTGGCGGCTTACCTTGTCGCGAGAACACTGCCTCTACTCGAGAAGACTAACAACAGCAGTCCGTTCTCGTCGCAAAAGCCAGCCGGGGTTTCATAATTTTCGCGGAGGCCATACCAACACAGGAATTACAACCCAAACGACCCCAACGTAGGAGGCTCTTTTGCCAACCACCTCTCTAACCTCGTTTACCTCGTACCTGTACCGCCGCGAGTACTCGGAGCTCCCACGACCCTACCACCCCGGTCGGATCGAACGAAAGCTTTCAGCGCACCTTTCGTCTCGAGGGAGCCAATGTCTTCCTTCCGTGCCGGTCTGTGTGTGGTCGCGGCCATTGTGCTGTCATGCACTTCCTCAACTGCTTTCGTCGCACATACGGCAGCTAGGGCGAGCGCCATGACGACCACTAGGTAAGCTTGGCACACATGCCACAGGACACCGGAACCCGAGTGCCCCCCTGGTAGTGGGCACTCCGACCCACGAGGTTGGAGCAAACCGTCGGAGTTACCGCCCAAAAAGTATGAGGGTGACATGTGTCATCCTCTGGGCGCCCGGGTGGGGTCGCCTGTGGCGGCTGTACAGACAAGACACCTCGTATAGCCAGCGTTGCCGCGAGCTTCAAGTGGCATGAGGGGGTGTGTGCGTGGGTGCATGTGCGTGCGGCTGTTGGACGTGTGCTGGTAGAGCAGAGCTGCTGCTCGTAATGTGCTGAAGCCGCTCCTCTGGTGGTTATTTATTGGAGGAGGTTCGAGCATGAAGCATACAGCAGCGCCTGCACATGTTTGTTTTACGTTGTTTTTTTTGTATGTTGAACTGGCGTCCTATCAAAAACTGCTGTTGCCCTTGCCCTTTTTGTTACTGACATATGATATCGTACCAGGTACAGTGTACCAGGTGCGACACAGCAGTAGCAGTCTAGTCTACATCAGCCGCAGCTTGTTTACAGGTCGATAGGTTCCCCACTCAAAACTTTTAACGTAAACAGGGGGTTGACACCGAAGTCTGCAATCGACAACTGCTACGTACAACTGCTGTGTATTGCATGTATCATATCATGTTGATATCACATGAACCCTTCCGTCGTCGAAGTCATGTCGATGTCTTCGAGGTAGGTTCTATCGCCGTAATGACTCCTGTAGCAAGGTTTGCGCCGCTTCTGCTTTGGTCGGATAGATTTTGCTTCCCCGTATAAAATAGAGGGAGAAACCGTCGAGCATTGGCGCGTGCCGCATCCACAAAGCGAAGCAGCCCGGGCTCCTTGGGTATGATAGGGGATGTCGCCAAAGCCCAAAGTAGAACGTAGGGAGATATATAGATGTACGACACCCGCTCAGCTTGACGATACAATACTTATACTTGTACCGCTGCACGTTCTTCCTGGGTTCGCATTGTACGGTACATAGACAGTTGACAAGACTGCACTTATCGGCTTTGGGGTCGTCATACCTGGGTCCCAAAAGCGGTCGTACAGCAGCAGTACAAGCAGCAGTGCGGGACAGCTCCTAAGAAAACGAGCACTAAAGACTGCTAAAAACAACGGACGGAGATATTTATCCAAGAAGTACCTGAGCCCAACCCCCCCCCCCCCTTCCTCTTCTTTTCGCGTTCTTCAGGAATGACCCTCTAACGCGCCGCCCTCCAACGCACTATCAGCTCTCAGTGTTATACGGAAATAATAAATTCGCGAGCCGTTATACCGAAGTTAGTGTGGAACGCACCCTTTCCTACATAGGAAACCCAGCCTGAGGCGGCGTTCCTGTTTCTTACTATTTGCAGTAGTCTAAAGCAACAGGTGTCCATTTTTGCGTTGTACGTATTTTATGTTATTCTTGCTCACGAGGTATTTATGTATGTCTTCCTATCGGAGGGGCTATAGCTATAGACCGCACGGAGCTCCTTTTCTGACGTCTCGTCTATTGACAGAGCTGGAAAGGCTCGGCCCGGCATCGTCTTGGTGGTGCCTAGCTTAACGCGAAACAGCTCGCCGGCGGTGCTTCAGATATATTCCTGTCTCGCCCGCTCTTGTTTTGATGGTCCATATGACACGAGTACTCGCCCGCTATTTATCGTTCCTTTCCTATACAGTAGTACAGGACATCTAATAAGAAACAGGCTAACAAGAAACGCAGGCTGAGGTTTACAGGTTTTTATAAGAGATTCGGGAGCCTTTATGCTGAAGTTAGTGTACAATACCCCCCCTCCTAAATAAAAAACCCAGCCTGGGTCAATGTTTCTGTTTCTTATTAGGTGTCCTGTCCTGTACGAGTTTCGTTTTCGGTTTCCGTCATCTGCGGTCCAACGTGTGATAGCATGATAGCATGACCACGGTATGACATGTGACCAACGTTGGTCTCCCAAGAGAGGTAAACCACTAAAGCCGCAAAAAATGTCGTCGCCCGACTGTTGTCCGTGTCCCTGTCTGTACTGGAGACTGACGACATTGGTGGCATTAAGCTGACCTGCGGCACTCTCGTCGACTCTTTTGCCTGGTTTTTTGCATTTTTCCCCTCGTTTTGCACTTTGTTCGTTCCTCGTTTTGCTTTTTGTCAACTGTTTTGCTTTTTGTCCCTTATTTTGCATTTTTTCCCTCGTTTTTCACTTCGTTCCTCGTTTTGCTTTTTGCCCCTTGTTTTCATTTTGCTTCGGTGGCTGGCGGTTGCTTTGGTGAAGGTCCTCGGCGTTGTCCCGATCTGCGGTGTCCTCTAGGTCAGCTGTGAGGCAATCTCGCGCCATGCGCATGGAGGACGGCAAAGGGGTGCGTGTAATAGGGCTGAACCAAACTTAACTCAGCAGCAAGACAGGAATAATACTGCTTTTTTTATAAAAAATATCTCAAATACGTCAGCTGTGAGTTCGAACACATTAATAGTCGATACTCATCTTTGCAAGCTGCGTGATACACCGGCCGCGCTTTTTCCCGATGTTTTCCTCTTTCAAGGTATAGGTCAATGACTCCTTTTTAGATATCATTGAAAATACATCAGCTGTGAGATCGAGGATTTCGTCGAAACTCATCTTCGCAAGCGTGTGTGTGTATTGTAGGGCTTGGTGATCGCCAACAACTATGGCCAACACCGACTGAGTCACTTGGGTGTGTACACTGTTGTCGTTGCTGCGCGGTACGAGTACCCCCAGATGCTACCGCCGTGGGCTTTAATTTTGGCTTCTACTAACTGTAACTGCTGTGGTGGATTGGATTGCAATTCGTTAAGTTCGGTAGGGGCTTATTTTGCCTTTTGTACGACATGTATACCGCAGCTATATGGCGCAGGGCCGCACCGCCATGTTTGGGATTTTCGATTTTTTATATGTCACTGCTGCTGGTGACCTATGCCCACGCGTGCCTTTAGCAAGGGTGGATGTTGGCATGTCGACCAGAAAGACATGCTGGCCGCCCAGCTGTCGTAAAGTAGCCGTGTGCGGCATAACAACGATTGGCGCAACGTGTTGGTGTAAAAGTCAGCGTTTACGCCTGAGTGTGGTCCACGTCTGAGGGTCGGCGTTTCAACAGAGCGTCAGCGTTTTTTATATATTTTTGTTCGACACCGCTTAGCAATACAACGATTAGCGCTATCGTCGGCGTAAGCGTCAGCGTCTCAAGCGTCAACATATGATGAGCGTTAGCTTGTCTGGTGGACGACGAACTTGCCGAAACTCTTGCACAAGCAACAAGCAAAGGCCGTACACTTCGCAGCGCACGTACCGGTGCAGCTCACCGGCATCGTCGCCGTGGCGATTTACGACTCAAGCGACCAAGATAGCCGACCGGCCCATGAATTATGTCGGTGCTCTTGTCTCACGCGGACCACGCTGGTAAAAGCGATCTCGGCCAATCTGGTTCAGCAGCTGTAGCAGTAACTTTGGATTGTCCACTGGTGATACATGCTACTGTAATACTCTAATCAGTATTATAGTATAACGTATAACACCATTAATTAGTATTTGCCTTCTAAGGCTATTTGCCTTCTGAGTCTCCTCACACGACTAGGAGCTCTTGTACCTCACCCAAGAACTCATCGTGAGTTAACTGAAACGTGCAACCCGATGAGCAAACCCACGGCCTAAGTACACAAAATACTCATATTGCAAAGCAAGGATAACATTCCCGACGGTTTTGGGTTAAGGAGCCCCGCCATTCAGAAAATATGTTTTGCCAGAAATTTGTATACTATTTTTACGGGGGGGCATAGTAAACAGGACCTACGGTACACACAAAAACCTATATATTTACCTATTTTTACTAACAATATTGGGTCCTATTTACTATGTTCCCCCGTACTAATAGTAGTATTAATGTAGCACGCGTCTGGGTGTAGTTGCCCGCGGTGAACAGACGGCAGTTTCAATTCGGCACCCGGACGAGAAAACGGCGCGGAAGCTTTTGCACCCACCTCTCTTTGATGATTCCGCCGCTTTTGCCCTGTTCGGTTGTTGTACCGGTGCACGCATTATTTTGTACCAGGTTCGTTTCTTGTTTTTTTCTTTCGTCGGGACTCTTTTGTGTTTTTTTTTTTGTGACCACGAGCTAGATTTCAGAGGGGGGGAGGTGCGACAACGAGCCGGATTTCTGAAGTTAATGAGCTTGTGTGAAAGCATCATCATCACTGTGTCTGCCTTTTTGTCCTACTTGCTGTTTTGCAGTACCTGGACGACCCGCTCCTGAAGCCCCTGGAGGACGATGACTACTTGGCGTTCGGTCTGGCCTGCTGCTTTGTCATGAACGACAACCTCAAGCTCGACGGTAAGTCCCTGTCGATCTGTTTCGATTTTTTTCGATGCTTCGGGTCCGGCTTATTAGTCTGTTCGAAGAGCACCGTGCGCTCCGTGACGCCCCAAAACACAAAACATCGCGGCCTTGCAACGAGACAACGCATGCGCGCACACACGCACGCACGCAAGCACGTGCGTGTGCACTGTCAATGTGTGCTTCTTGTCTTCCCCTATACCAGTGTTTCTGCTTCAATAGTTATGTTCCACTCATCAGTCGAACCGAAGAGCGATACGCTTCGCTTGTTCAGAATGGGCCACGAAAATTTGCGTTTCATGTAACAGCGGTACCTCTTGCGATTGTCTCCCAAGGCCGTGGTCAGTCCGTCCTACGGCCCTTTCCGGAATGACGCACATATTTCACATGGCGCAACGCGGACGGTTCGGTCAACCCTGACCCGTGGATTGTCCCGATTGGCTGACCCGTGGATTCTACCTATTGCGCATGGGTTTCCCTCGAGTAGGCGTGTTTTACCTTGGCACGTGGCTTCGCCACGAAACTCGGGTGGTAATGTTTTTTCAATGCGTTGTCTTGGTGTTTTGTTGCCTGACCGTTTATTTCATCAGTACGGTGTCTTGCTGCTTACAGTAGTTGCCAGGCCATGTTTTGTTTTTCAGTACGGTGTGTTGGTGTTGTTGCTGTTTAGATGCCCAGGCCGTGTTATCTTGTCGCTACCGTGTCTTGCTGTCAACTTGTCAGGCAGTGTTATCTTCTGATGTACGGTGTCTCGTTCTCGTGCTGTTTAATTGTCAAGCCGTTTTATTTTTTAATAAATACGGTGTCTTATTCCCGTTTTGATTGCCTTACGCCGGCACCGCTCAACTCGTTTCCCCCCTTTTTAACAGAGTACTACGTGTACGAGCCCCTCACGGCGGCCACGTTGGAGACGATCGCGAGCTCGGCGAGCCTGGAGACGTCGTACGTGCGTGTGACCGCGTTCAAGGCGAAGGACATCTTCATCGGCCCCCCCTCGAGGCCCACCGGCATCCACGTCGACAAGCTGAAGATCCTCGACGGCGAGGAGGATGCGCACGTGAGCACGTTTCCGAATTTCCGATTATTGGCTATAAATACCGCCTTTTTATTTTTCTTGCTGTTTATTTCTTATTTATTGTTTTTATTTTTATATTTTCGAGTGCTAATAGATTATTTAAAGAAGACCTCATCCCTGAAATCGGGAATTTTGCGAACCTCATCTTCGCAAGCTGCGTGTGACACTTCGATCGCGCGTGCTACTGTTGGTATTTAGTATTTAGTTTTGTTTTTGGCATTTGTTTTGGCGTGTCAAGAACGATTACGCCTCACTACTGTAGACGGCGTTCGCGGTTAGAGTCAAACTTTCGTTAACTGTGGGTTTGAGAGGGGGGTGAGTGGCCGCTTGCTGGTACTGCCTTGCGGTTTCATACAGTCTTACGCCGTTACGGCCTCGCATTGCAGTCTCATCGTTACCCTTTGCCCTTTCCGTTACCGTTTTGCACTATTATAGCAATCTTGCCGTACAAACCGCCACATGTTGATATTTCCGGAAGGTCTCCTTTGAGTGAGCTTTGTGATTCGCTTGTTGATTTTGCCGGAAGGCCTCCTTTGAGTGAGCTTTGTGATTTCGCTTTACATGCAATTGTTTTGCACGAACACTCTTGCCGTGCAAACCATCATGTGTTGATTTTGCCGGAGGACCTCCTTTGGGTGAGCTTTGTGATTCGCGTCATAAGCAATCTATGTTGTTGTCGGAGTTCGAACCGCCCCCAAGGGGAAAACTCGTTTGCCCGAATCATCTTCCCTCCGTATGGTAGAGGTGGACGACTTTTTTTTTCTGAAGCTCCTTACCTGAGCGTCTGCCAAACAACTGGTTTTGGGGGGGGAATATAAGTTCTATATACCCACGATGAACACTCCCATGGCCAATAAATAGGTGGTAAAAACGAAAATTGTCGCAAAAATAAAAATGAAATTCCGACGAATTTGGGTTAAGGAGCCCTGTCATCCAGAAACCGTTTCAGCCAAAAAGTGCTATGAATACCTCTCTCGTAGCTTGTGTCATTGCTACCTGGTGCGTAGTGTATGATATATATCTGCCGTTGTGAAGAGTAACCAGCCCGTTGTTGCGTTTCGAATTTTCGGCGGTTTCAGATCTGCGAGAACGCGGTGGAGAGGTCGCTGGCGGCGGCACGTACTTACAAGAGGCGGGTTGAGGCGCAGGTGAGCAACACAACAGTACGAGTAGATTGTTGGGGGTGGTATAGTATGATAACCATAACACTCTGGGCCGAACTGTTAGTACAGTTCGGGAATTTTAATGCACGAACGTAACATGCAAGAGGTGGGTTGAGGCACAGGTGGGCAACGCAATACAACTGTTAGTAGATAGTTGTGATTGGCACCACTCTGGACCGAAATGTGAGGACCGTTTGGATATTAATGCACGTATGATATTACAGGCAATGCAGGAGAGGTGGTTGGGGCACTGGCGGACAACACACTGCAATTGTCAATACAGTACATGTGGCATGGCGAGGAGGCGCCTTCACAAACCCCTCGCGCGTGAAGCTTCCTACTTAAATAGATAGTTGTGGGTGGTATAAAACCACTCTGGACGGAAATGTAAGAATCGTTGGGGGTTTTAATATTCATGTCCAAACCGTCTTACGTTTCTGTCCAGATTGGTGTATGGTTTGCTCCGAATTACTGCCTTCCTGCTAAGGGGATGGTGGCCAGGCCTTGGGTGCTGCTGTCATTTCCTCTTCTCCGAAAATATAATTAGTTCATTTCTTTTTGATATTTGATTTTTATTTTTCACTTCCAGACGGTGAAAAGTGAGGAGTATACAGACGGCGTTATTTTTATTATTTTTTTCGTGACTTCGATCGTGTTTTTTTTTAAAGAAGGGTATTCGTATGCATCCCCACGTTCGCCGACTTTCGTGATTACCGATTAGAAGTTAGATGCCGCTGTCATCTTGCCGATTCGGTGACCCGATTGTTTGAAATTGGCGCATGGCTGTGAGTTTGTCGGCAAGGGCTTCTCCGTCGACACTGGTTGACGCATGTTTAGTGCCTGGTATACTGTCTACTAAGGTCTGCTGTATATACAGGGAGTACACAGGGAGTATAACGTGTCTAGAATAGGTACAGAATGCTCTGCTTCGTTTATGCGTCCTGAATTTACAGCTGTCTGTCTTTACACACTCCGTAACACGCGCGATGGAAGTATCACACGATATCACACGCAGCTTGCAAAGCTGAGTTTCGACGAAATTCACTTTTTATCGATCTCACAGCTGAAGTGTATTTTTATTTTTCTTAGCATATTTTATTTTCTTCTCTTCCTTTAAAAAACAAAAATCCAGCTCAACTCGTAAGAGGTGTTGACCCTCAGCGACCTTCTGGACTGCAAGCCGTGGTCACAGGTGTTTTCCCTTCTTCCCACCAATACAGTAGTACTTGCCTTCATTTTTATCGCAAAAAGGGTTCAGCCTTCCCACTTTTCAGCCTACATTTTTATCGCTCAAAGGGTTCAGCATTCCCATTTTTCAGCCTTCATTTTTATCGCTAAAAAGGGTTCGGCATTCCCACTTTTCAGCTTTTTATGCTCATCGATTTTCGTCGAATTTCCTGATCATGTGTCTCCTCCTGTTGAGCAGATGTGTGGTTTCGGGGACGTTCTGGACGGCTTCAACTTCAGCGTGGAGCGTAAGCGCATCCTCAACCACAAGTTCGAGCCCAGCTTCGACGACAACGTAAAGCAGGCAAGTCGAAGTGGGGTCCAGCTCGCCGATGTGCTCATCAAGTTTTGTGATAGGACAAGACTGTCATCGCTCTCTGCTCTCTACCGACACACCAACAACCACGCAGCATGTCGACCCCGCAACGTGGCCGACCGGCTTCCATACATATCTTAGTGTTTTTTTCGGAAAAAGCCGAAGAGGTTTTCAGCGCATTGGAGATGTTTTTTTTTTGTCGTTTCGACGCCCTGCCTGACATTACGAGTATATAACGTGAACGTGCGCTCCGTTCTTGGCCAGTTGTTAGCCCTTAGGACAAGGGCATTGGCGTGTACGCAATACATTGGACATTCGTACTTTATCGCCCCAGCGCTCGTGCGGACATATGACGTGGATACCCGCTTCGTTGATCGTTTGCTAATCGACGTAGGACGAGATAATTGAAGCCAACAATTTTCGGTGGATACTACATTTTTTGTATAATTCCGACGCTCTTGCTGAAGTTGGCCCTTTCACCACGGCAAAAACTACTCCTATTAACGCCAAGTGATCTGTCCCTACCATGCGGGTGTACTTCTACAAGTCAACATGAACGTACGCCCCTTGATTTTATCCGTTGCTAATAACCCTTAGGACACGAGCTCTGACGTCTACGAAATACACCTCGGGACAAAAGCATTCACGTTTACGAAATCCATTGGACATTACATTACTTACGGGGGGGCATAACCTATCAATCAGGGCCAAATTTGGTCATTCAAAACTGTGTGATATATACCAGCTTTTTGTGTGTATCGCGGGTTCTGCTTACTATGGTCCTCCGTTGTAGTATCCTTCCAACGCTCGTGCTGACATATGATACTACGTGATTGTCCGCCCCCGCACTGACCGTTTTTTGTTTACCCTTAGGACAAGAGCATTGACGTCTACGGCCGAGAGGATGACGACGCGGCCGTCACGAAGCAAGTCGCAGACCTCGAGAGCATCTAAGGTTGAAACTGCACGGAAGGAGGGAGTTTTACCACGTTTGTAGGCGGTGCCGCGGGCGACAGCCAGCCGCTTGTTCTTCCCCGTCCCGATTTTGAGCGGTGCTTGAGATTTTAAAGAGGTTCCTCTTGAGATTCCGAAGGTTAATCTCTATGGTGAATTGTTCTTGATGATTTTTCGGTTGGCGACGCACGCGAGGAATTTGTTTCGGCAAAGGTTGGCCCTAGGTCGGGTTTTGTCGTCGCCATGGCAGGCCTTATCGAAGAGGGGGCCTTTCTTTGTGGCCTTGCGGCGACCGGGTTCGCTGTTGTCGCTGTTTTTTCCCTTCGACACGCGCCCTTTTTTGTCTTCCTCTGCTGTGTCGTCCAACCTTTTTTTTTTTTACCCGTCAGCATCATACGTATGATGCGAACAACGGTTGCGAGTACTACTGTCATATTTGGTCCAGGCGCAGGAGGTGTTTAAATGTTCAAATATCAAATCCCCAGTCGTGTGATGTTGCAGTTGTAAGTAGCATAGCATGCAAAAAGCAGCTGCGATTGTCTTACTGTTTTTTTTTTTTTCGTTTTGTTGTGTTCTGACAGTTCTAGGGCGTGTTGGCGGGACGCGACGCGTTTGCGACGAAGCTTTTTCGATACTTTTCGACGACAGCGTGGTATGCGTACAATTAGTAGCAGTGTTGGCGTCGGAGCATGTCGCAACAGAACAAGCTTTTGGGAAGAAGCAAGCATACCTTAGGCCTTTTACTACGGTAGGACTGCGGCAAAAAAAAACTAAGCTTGTTCCAAGTAGTTTTTACCCGAAACGTGAGGGTAGTGCTAAATGAGTAGTAGCGATCGCCAGCGGCCGGAGCACCGTCTGTGTGCTGCGAGGAATGGAGGTTGCTGGACGTGATAACCATAGTAGTGTGTGTTCGTCAGGGGACATCCTGGTTTCATCCCGGTTTTCTATCATAGCTTGGATGTCGGTGGGGTGGGGGGGGGGTGATAGCGGGGAGATTGCGTTGCAGTCGAGGAGCACACCCATGATACTTGTAGTAATGGGACGCAGGGATTTGTCCGCTGTACGCGGCACGTGGGATTTATGGGCATCGGTCGGTAAAGGTCTCCTGTGCCGCGTTGGACAATGGGCAAGCGAAGCAAACACATTTTTGAGCAAGTCGTGGGCATGCTCGCCCGCCAGACACATGTTCCATCCCGGTGGAATATCGCGTGTCGTTGGTGGTGATACAACAGGCTGCGTGGCCGGGCGAGACATCCATCCTGTTTTGAGGCGCGACCTCACGTGGGAGTTTCGTTCTACTATAGACCCCCCCAAACTTGTTTAACGAAATCGCCTGTTTTGAAACCAACTCTACACCCTATCTCCTCAAATACGGTGCCCCTTGCCACCCCGACGTCATCGTTCGATAGTCCTTTCCAAAATAAAAAAATATGTGGAGATTTGTTTTTCATAGCATCCTTCCTCGTGTCGCCATGGAACATTCGTTAAAGAAATCGCTGGTTTTGTGGGGGGTCTATCGTAGAACGAGTCGGGATCAGTTTTTAGCTTGTTTTAGCTCTCAACACTGACCACGACGACGGTAGTTCCCGTAAATCCTACACTCTCAATGGCAAAAAAAAACTCGACACGTAAAGAGGCCACGGCGTTGCGGGGGCTACACCAGCAACTTGAAATCAGCCTGCCTCTCGCACATACCGCCGTAAATGTTTATACGAAGTAGTGTGTTAAGCAGCCTAATCGGCACATTTTGTTTGCTTTCAGCGCAAGTTTTGTAACGCACAACGTTCATATTCGACGCATGCTTTGATATGGTATAGCACCACCTTCTTTCCGAAGCTCCTCACAGAGGAGTTCTGTGCCTCTGACCCAAACATGGACGTTTGAGAAAATCTGGAAGTGCAACCCAACGAATAGCCCAATGAACAGCCCAATGGCCTTGAAAACAATCTGAAAGTGCAACCCAACGAATAGCCCAATGAACAGCCCAATGGCCTATCTTATCATATGGAAATGACGCATGCTAGGGTAGAGGTGCACCAACCATTGTTTTTATGAGGCTCCTCACTTGAGGAATATTATATTACTCTATACTATTAGTAAGGGCCTGGATTAACAGCAAAAAAAAAATCCAATTTGGAAAAAATATTGTCCAATTTGGATTTGATTTCACAAAAAA
>JBBMKB010097161.1:0-10700 GCA_037833945.1 Alaria marginata | reverse complement strand
GGGCGGGTTACCTTGGCATGGCTGCATTCAGAAAAACGGAACGATAGGCGGAGATCAACGGCACAAGCGGTTGTGGGAAAATTCTCGGAGATTTCTCGGAAAAATTTCTGCCGTAAAGAAAATACGAGTACGGCTACAAGTACCGCCGGCAGCTTCGAGCCTGACCGCTTGGGAAATTTCTCGGTATTATCTGTGATGAGGACTTTCGTGTGCACTATTAATACGGATTAATAGCAACCATTTTGTCGAAGCTAGACCAAGTCATATACACGGCTGCTGGTATCATAGGTTCAGCGTTGGGCAAGCAGAGACCTTGGGGAGTAGGGGGGGTATTAGTTCCGCTCGCTTGACCGCCTGTTAACACACCGTACTCCAGGTAAATAGGAGAGGATCGAACCCTCGCTGCCAGAGTGTGCGCCTCGGCGTTGTTGTTGTTGTTGTTGTTGTTGTTGTTGTTGGCGCTGTGGAATGGTGTTGGTACTCGAAGGCGGCTTTGTCTTGTCAGGGGGATCTCCACAGAACTGAAGGCCATGGCTCCGGAATACGCGCCAACCAGATGCACCCCCGTAGTGCTGTTCTTTAGCAGGTACTGGTAATAGGTAAAATATACCAGGGTATATGATACCCGATAAACCCCCCTTCACTCTGTTCAGCTTGGGCACCACGTAGGCCGCTGCACCTCGTAACTACTGTACTGTAGTGTTGTACGAGTACTCTGAGCGCATACGTACCAAGTATCAATTATATTGTACCTTCATCTATCATATCACGAAAATCCAGCAGGAACGAACGAACAAACGTCCACGAGGATCGAAGCAAAACGTCAGCAGGCCGCATCGGTGCCAGCTATCATACCAGTATACTGTTGTACTGCCCGATACCAGGTATACCATAGAGTGTGCTTTGGGCAAGACAGTGTGCACGTTGTGGCGATGGGCGATCGGCTGGGCTGGGGCAAGGCTTGCATGTGGACCACTGCTATTCATACTACTATTCATGCCATCGCAAACAACCAGCGACATTCAACACTTCGAATGTCGAGCTCATGTATGAGGTACCTGCTGCTTTTAGTCTATACCTGGTACCTGGTATGCCATACCAGGTACATGCTGTCATCGAATCTGCTGCTGTCATCGAATCTTGCCACGATCACAACAGAGTTCTCCATCACAAGGAACAAAACACACGACACACAATCAAAATCTTTGCACACTACTGTATGTAAACAAAAGAAAGATTTCAAAGGCACGTCGCCGTTGCAACTACTCCCACTACAACGTGCTGGCAGCATCCATCGGAAGCAATTGAGAAACGCGGCAGAAATGCCTGCAATTATTGCCCGTCGGCATGTTCGGCGGGGGCAGTCCCAATCCCAATACGAAACAGCAGAGTGCAACGTTTTCAATCACACTCAGTCTATCAATTCATAGGCTTCGGGAGTGCTGGGTGCTGGGGGTCTACTTTCGCGCAAACGGTGGAATTTTACTACCCAACTCACCGCGAGGCTCGCCAAGAAAGAAGGCTGCTCAGGCATGGCCACTGGTCGCGATAACAACGCACTACTGCTGCTGCCAAAAATGGCAGTGGTGCTGCGTGCGCAGTTGGTTCGCTTTTTGAGGCCTGTGATAAAGCCACCGCAGTAATGTGGAAACCCCTTAATATTTCAAGCTCACAAACTGGTTACTTTAGCAACCTGAAAGGTTATGACAAGGAGGGCCTCCGGCAGCGGTGGCTAGGTGTCTAGTGCAAAAGAGAGTCTATCCGGTGAGCTTGCCGATTGCTGCAAGTTCTAGTTTCGTCTACGGAGGCCAAAGCACCACAAACTTCCGCAAGCTTTTGACCATTTTTATTTTGTCGTTTGGACTTTGATCTCGACTTGTTCTGCTGTGTGCTGTGCTGCCGGAATCTCGTCTCGTGGATCCTTTGCGGGCTTCAACTTGCCGTGGGCAAGCGAAGCTATGCATGGTTGTGGTGATTCCGTCCTTGGCAGGCTTCGAGATCTCCGTGATCACCTGATATAATACTCTTGTGTTGCTGAGAAATGTAATGATATCGAAGAGGAATTTCGGCCTGTCGTGGTCTAAAACCAGCTATTGACAGAGGTTTGTTATTTTTTCAGATTTAAAAAACACTGGTAGGGTGCTTGCTATCGGTGGCTCTATGATCATGTTACAGCAGTATCATACGCGAAAGATGATATGAACTTCTTATTTGGCCAAGGCTCCTTATTTCCCCTTTGATTTCAGCAGAAATGCAAGTTCTTATTTTGCGAAATGGTTCAAAATACGAAATGCTTACGAATCAAGTTATTATTTTACAACGGCGTGCAAAACGCCAAACTTTTAAATATAATTTTCTTATTTTGCAATGGCGTGCAACTCGACACTACTTGTGGGGTGGGCTGTTGTTAACACACAACACACACAACAGTGTACACACGTTGCTCAAGGGTCCTGCTTTCCGATTTCAACCGTGGGCAAGTGCCGTCAGGTCCCTCAAAGCGTCGTCGGATAGACTCATCGCCGCGGGCCCTTACCGCCACGAATCCTCCATCTCAATGCAGTGCAGGTCAAGGTACTTCTAATATATATCCTCTACTCCAAGCGTTTGCAGTGCTGTACAGTCCTCCGCTGTATAGGCATCAGCCGGTATCAGCAGCATGCAGAACTCCGCAGAGGTTCCATTCTATCCGCAGAGGGCAAAATAAAAACATCAGGGCTATTTTTTAATTTTGGGCAGGTGCTAGTAGGCCGGCCCGAGGTTGAACCGGCCCGGCCCGGACCGGCCCACGATTATTTCATGTCAGGGGCCGCGGCTCGGTTTGGCCCGTTTAGGCATGCTTTTCCCTCGTCCATGCACATGTTCAACTACGTCGAACGCGATAGGTCCGTGTCGACTGCAACGGGTGACTCATTCCCTGTAGAGGGGTGCGGCGTTATCCGCGTAGATCTCCTGCCCGCTGGGTAGGCAGTACATGTAGTGCTGGAACACGTCGCTCACGTACCTACCTTCAAGCACAGTCTGGCATCGATTGTAGAGACCAATGAACAACAACAGGTAGGCTAAAAGGTGTATTATACCAAACAACGAGTACACAATGACAGCAGCCTCGAAGCCCTCCCACCCCCCTGCCTTGCCATGCCCCAGAAACGAAAGGGTCCTGCAGAAACATGCATTGGCTGCAGAGGATATGTAACCCTCCCACCGTCCACCTTCTCCACCGACCACGCGCATCAACAGGTCCAACAGAAGCATGCGAGTTATGATGTTAAGGTTCTCGGGTCCTCTGCGGACACGATTAATACCCCGCGCTACCGCCAGGGGGTGGAGCTCGGGCTTAGCAGGAGCTGCCGCCGACGAGCAGGGGCTGCCTTCAGCGTTTCCTTGGCGGGAGGCTCCCGACAATCGCGTGCAGGGGCTCCTGAACCGCGCGATGTACGCCTCCATGCAGAACTCCCACCGCAAGATATTGGGTCTGGTTGAAAACGTCCATGGCGATGATTCCTTCTTGGTGAGCGCAGGGACCAGTTTTGGTCCGTTTTGGCTACGAGTCGGGGTCAGGGTTAGGGTAAGGATTAGGGGTTGGGTTGGGTTTACGCCCGTACCTTGATCTTTGATCCAACTAGGAACTAGGAAGTGCTTCCTATCATAGCCCGAAAAATCATACAATAGTGAACAGCCCAACCCCTGAAAGACCCACAAGACCAGGTGGCAAGAGGGGTTCAGCGTGAGACGCGTGATCGTGTGCGTGTGGGCGGACATTGATTGGTCATTTGTCGATTGGGCGGCTTGTTGAGCCGAGCATATGATACGACTAACCCTAACCCTGGCACCGACCGTCTGGAGAAGTTATTGGAGTGAGCTGTGATGAGGAGTGTGTCTGGACTATAGTGTCAACCATTCTATCGAAGCTGGGCTACTACTACCTGCGCTTATTGGCTCTTCTGAAAACAAGCCATTGGCAGACAGGCAGATTGTCTTGGTGGGTTTGATTTTTGCCTGATGAGTTGGTGGGGCTGAGCCAAGGATCGAAGGCGTTATTTTTTCCCCTAGGGTGCTAGAGCCGTGGTTGTCTCGGAGCTTGATCGTTGTTGGCGACACCCAAGCCGCAAGCCACATAGAGGTATGCGCGTACCGGTGCAGCAGTTGGCGATATTGGTATGTTCCTCCTGCCTTTCTTGCCTCCCCCCTCGCCACTTTCAATACTAGCATTCAGCAGACAAAGCCGGTGGTAGCTATTGGTACGAGTACTGTTGCTGTACGCGTACCGCACCGCCTCCAGCCTATGTTGCGCAATTTAATAGCCGATCGAACGACCTTAGTGGGCACAACTCTAATATTGGCGTCTGGAGTCTTCGCTCGCGACAACTTTGGACCTCGGAACGTTGCGATAACAAGCGTGACTGATTAACAATTTAAACGCATTACTGCTATCGAATTGCTATATAAAGCTTAGAGGAAGGAAATCACGAGTGCCTGGTATGGCTTACGTTTAGCCACGTTTTTGACCAATCAAAGGTGGCGACTCTTTCGCGTTGCTAACATTATTTTCATATAGTTGTACCGACGGCATTTTCCTGGCGTCACGATTCCTCTCACGGCATTATTTATTTCGCGAGCGGCCCGAGCGCGGCCACATGTAAATACCGCAACCGTGAGCGTACTTACCTACTATAGCAATGTTTCAATAGGTGTTCATGGGTACGAAGAAAGAAAGGAACAAAGGGATTTCCAAGTCTTATATGGCATTCTTTTACCTCTACGCCCTTCACATTTTTTTAAAACCTGAACCATCCTGCGCAAGTTTTAACCTTTTACCCGTTGGTACTGCCGCCGTTGCGTCCTTTGGTTGGAGCAGCCTGCAGCGGAGATGGCCTTTGTGCAGGTTGCAGCGGGCGTTTTCCAAATGCGGGCAAGCCAGGTGGTCGCCCTTCTCGTTGAGGAGGGGAAAGGTAGAGATGCCGGTGGGGAGGAGGAGGACAACGGCCGAGGAGCAGCAAGTGAGCATCGACTATTAACCCTCTTGAGGCCCGTTTATATCGACCAAAAACAAGAGATTTGGCGGTATTATCAACCGTCCAGGAAGAGCCTGCAGCAGTACGGGTATCAGAATGCCGTGCGTGTGTCGTATACCTCCTACCGTTGCGCTTTGAACACATATTCTGGCCGGCGTCCCCGGCTGCTTCGTGTGACCGGTTCTGGAATCGTCAATTTATTTCGTCAATTATTTTCCCCTCTGAAGCCCCAAAGGGGTTAATAGTACCTCTGTATTGCGGGCGAGCGGCGAGCGGTTGAAAAAACAAAGAAAGGTGCAGTTACGTACACATGATATTTGGCGGTAGTGTTGCTATCTGCACGTCGGCGGCTGATGTTGTGCTTCGTTCATGTTTCTACGATGAAGTGGGCCGACGATCGACGTATGCTTTCATGTTTCTAAGATAACGTGGACCGACGACCGACGTATGCATCACGCAGCTTGAAAAATGCTGAGTATCAACCAACGCGGTTGAAGTTACAGCTGGCGTATTTTCATATTCTCATGCGCAAATAATTGTTCTACGTACGCTGTCTGTGTACTGTCTTGCTGCAAAAGAGCGTTATGATACTGGTGGTACAGAGTATCGTATGTTGCGCGAAACCCCCATCGACCGTCAGACATGCGCTCTGTGCGGCGTGGGGTGGCCCCACCCACCAGCAAGTGCCTCCCAGCGGCCCCCTCGTTGTCATCGCTGCTTGTCTTGGACCTGAATATCTAAAACTTTTATGATGTGTTATGTGTGTCCCCGATTACGAGGCTGCCACAGCCAGCTATGATACGTAGGTAGCTGGCGCGAGTGTCCGTGATCGTCTCAACCCTCTCTCCCCCTGCCGAAACACGCCTGCAGGAGGGGGAGAAGACGTACTGGACGATATCGTCGACCCGCGAGATGTGATGCATGAAGATTTAGCTACTTTTTATTTGGAGGCCGCCGCAGCGACCAAGGTGTCAAGGTGCACGCCGTTCTATCGCCTTCATAGAATCTGCAACTCCAAGATATCCAACGTCAACATATTCTGGGTAAGTCGAGAATTGTTGCGGCAGGGTACGACCTTACCCGCTTTTGGATACCTCATATTTCGTTTTTTGGATATTTGTTTGTCTTTTGGATACCTTATTTCTTTATTTTGGATACCTTTAATTTATATTTTGGACACCTTCTACTTAGTCGTGGTTGCTCTTGATGGGTGACCGCACGAGTCAATACCAAGAGTTAAATTTCACTCGTATTAGGAGTTTCGTGGTCGCTTGGCCAATCACAATTTTTGTTTTCGAACCTAAATTATATTGGCCAATAAGAAACTGCGTGCGCTCTTCCCTTCTCTCTCTATCGTGCGATGCCGTGTACCGCCTTTGGAGAGACCGTATCGAACATAGCCGACGTGATCGCGGAATTTCTGAACCGGGCATATTATTTTTGCTCGTATTTTTATTACGTGTGCCATCCGACAATGCGCGACGTGGGTGTCAATCACCAGAAATCACGAATAAACAGAAAGTGAAGACCGTTACAAAATCGTAAAAGTACGACAACCAAAACCGATTTGACGCACAAGAAAGCCTCCAAAAACCAACACCCCTCCCTGAGACTCATCGGTCCCTGGCGTGATGATTCCCATGACATCTAAGCATCCTAAAACCACCACCCCTCCCTTCATATCATCTATCTCTGACATGGACAGGGCGCACGGCGCGGCGACCTACCAAAGCCAGGAGATATAGTTGAGTTCATGGGCACCGCAGTCGCGACAGAATCGGTATTTAAGGACTTGGAGGCTGTCATTCGGGCACGTTATTTTAGAGATCGGGACATGCTGAACAAGGGGAGCCTCTCTTCGCTTCGGAAGAGCACCGTGCAAGTGGATGTGGACGTCCTGTGCAGCGAAACCTTCTTCGTCGTCGACGACAGGACGGAACAGGTGCCGAATTTTAACGTTTTGCGCCGCTGTTTTTTTCTGGGCTTGCCGTAATCATGCGAAGGACGGCACCCATCGGAGAGATAGCACCGGGGGGCGCAAAAAAAGCAAGAATGGTATGATTTAACTGTATTTTCGCACCCTCATCGGAGAGACGGCGCCATCTCTCCGATGTAAATCCAAGATTAAGTGCTCCTGCAACGGGCCACTTTTGAGCTGTACGAGGTACCGTATGCAGTAGGTTCCTTTGACATGCGGTGGGCTATGCCGTATATCATCAGGGCGCCACTCCTCTCACGTATCATTATTGTACCGACGCAGTTCACGCATTGAAATGAGTCAAGTTGTTTTCATTTAATCGGTATGGAAGTTGTATGCTCTCAACCAAGGACAAAACACACATATCATACAACATGCCGCCTACAGCCCCCAGGTCACAGAAGGAGCTCGTATGGTACTACGGTACCTTGTACAGCCGAGGCAGACAATAATGACAGAGGGAAGCAAGCGGTCCCAAAAAAAACGACACGACAAACTGATACCGTACGTGACTACCCAGCATAAACAATATCGTTTTTCGTCCTTTCGCCACACGCTATATTCAAACTCAAGTGGTATGTACTACCATTCGCCATCGCACCCATCGGAGAGATGGCACCGGGGGTGCCTTGAAAAACTTAGAACCAAATGATTTAATTGTATTTCCGCACCGATATCGGAGAGATGGCACGCATCGGAGGGATCGCACCGGGGGTGCCAAAAAAAGACAAGAACAAATATTTTTAAACGTGATCGCACCCGGTGCCATCCTTCGCATGTCTACGGTAACCCTGTTTCTGCTGCAAAATGTATCCCACAAAAAATACAAGTAGTGTGTCCCCAAGAACGTGGATGCAGTTCTGCAGGGATTTTTTTTTTCCGTTTCGCCCGCTCTGCTGCGGAGCGAGACAGTCCCGGATTCGAACACCCTGCAGCTGGCTTTCGATCGTTCTAGCGGCGAGGGCAGATTTTTCTATCTCCCCTCCCGCTGGTTCTCCAGAGTTTTTTTGCTCAAGAAGATGTCCGCGTTCTCTACACCCTGCCTACCGTATATTTTCGGGCGGGCATGTTGTCGTCTGTTTTTTCCACAAAACGCGTTTTTTCCTTACGTTGCGCTGCTGGCTACGGTACGGCAGTCTGTGTTGCGTGTCGCGATCCAGCGCCCGCCTTAGTGGGTTTCCCGATCTTCAGCATAGTTTACACAATAGTTAGTAATAGGTGGAATAGTTGGTTATAGCTCTACGGTATTGGTCGTGCGCTCTTTTGCCTGTGCCGCGAGCGTTACCAGCCCCCCACCATTCGGTAAGCCATCCTGGTACATAGAAAACTGGCGGGCTACAAGTTGACCAAGGCAACTCTAACACTAACCCTGAGATTGAATTACCCTAACTCCTCAGGTAGTTCAGGGGAGCAAGGCCGTCGGTTCTCGAACTCACCGACTCCGCCTTGAGTGCTGTCCGATACTCAACCGCGACTTCCGGTGGACGGTGAGGCTTTTTGCGTGTGGTCGTTTTTTCGGGAATTTATTTTGAGGTCAAATGGATACTTCTCTGTGTTTGCAAACAAAAAGTTTATCCATGAAACCATCCTGTAATTTCTGTGTTTGATTACAAAACTTTTATTGATTCATCCTGTTCTGTCTTCCACCAATTTCCGCCGCCATCAAAAAGTTCCGCGAAACGCCCCCAGGTACATATTGATGTGATACACTGGTATTTTTTCGCAGTGCAGAAAATACTCCGGCTTCGTGAAAGCGAATTGTCATCCCAAGACGCCGCGTGTGTACTTTGTCGGGAACTCGCAGGGCGTTCCACTATTTTTCCGTGGAAGGATTTGGCCAGCCCGAAGCTTCTGCCGGTTTCTCATTATTCCCTGCGTGTTGCCCTGCTCGCGGTACCTGTGCTTCCTGCCTGCTGCCTCTTTCCGTGCTACTCGGCTGCCCCCCCCGGCCCCGTTTCGTTGCTTCCACTTGTCCTGCAATGTTTATGCAATGTTTCGGGCGTCTGGACGAAGGCGGTGGACTTGGACGTGTGGATGAAGGGCAATACTTTTTGGTGACGACTGTTTTGAAGCGCCCGTCGTGTGGGAGATTGGCTGTAGAACTGTCGAACTTGAGACTGAAGCTGCATGATGATGAGGCTGCTTGTAGACCCTCTTGTGCTCCGTTTCAGCGATGCTCTCGTTGTGGACAGCGAAATATCGCAGGGTTCGTGTCACGGTCATTTCATCGCCGGCTTTGTACCTGTAAGTCACGGCAGTGCCGAGGGGGGGAGAGGGGCTGCGTCGTCGATTACTCATTTCTTCTATCCCAACCCGTATGGTCAGGGTGTGCTTATAATGGATGCCATACATCCGAAACGAAGACAACTTTTTGTCGGGAAGGGTGAGAAATAGGCGTGGGAGAAAAAAAATCCGATAAACTCGTTGTCAGCGAACGACCCACACAGGAAACGTTGAATCGAATCTCTTTTTGCAACTCGTCGGAATCGGCGATTATCCTCTGGTAGCATTGAGCCCTCCGGAGGATCTCTTGATCCCACCTGTTAGCCCTTTAGCTACTGCGAAAACGGTCCCCTAGTCTAAGTCCAGGTAGTTTGTACCCGAAAAGCGAAAAGTGGGGACGGTTAAGTTCTGAAATTCACCAATGCTGAAGAGGGTGAATTTTCATTTGCTTGCCTGGACTTAATGACGTTTAAATTATATCGGCGACTAGAAGCGGGCGCGAACAGTGCCCTCCCCCGGGACCTGGTTAGCACTCAACCAGACGGCGAGAACACACAAATATTATCAAACCACGTTTTCGTAGTCGTCATACAAGACGCATTGGCCCAGGGACGTTACTGAGCAACATTCCCTGGGCGGTAGTTCGAGTACTTTCCGTTTTCAGTTCTGCGCTCGATATGTGTGTCTAAATCAAACTCCTGCCCCAAAGCAGACAGAAACACGCACACGCATGGGAACGCGCCCGAAGGCCTTTCATGGTCAGGCCAAACGTGCATGTTCGTCGCATTTCACGAGAAATTGACCTCACCAATGCTTCAACGCTTTTGATTGAGTTATTTGAGCGGCGGGAGATGCTGTTTGACTGGGTCATAGCCAGCCTAATAATGTGTGCACGCTTCAAGATTCGCGACTTACTTTAAGAGCATAATTTTTAACCTCGGTTTTGTTCGCCGAAAATGTTGTGTTCAATGTTGCGACGGCGTACCGTCTCCGGCACGCAGTGTCCCATCGTCGTTCGTGTCGGTTGGCAGGCGGATAGATGCGCAGCGGGCGTTCACCGGGTTGTCTAGTATGGGATCTTGGACCATCATGGGTTGGATACTATTAATATTATCAGAATAGTAGTGGTGTTTGCTTTGGCCTTGCGCCAGATTGTGGACTCCTATTAATAGTGGACACGCGCTGTTCTTTCTGGCGGCGGATTAAGTAATGCTGCTGCTTGTGCTATATGTAGCGCATCGTACTATGATTGCCTGCAGAGTACTGGTTGATGCAGCCTCCAGTGCACTGCTTTTTTACAAGAAGATTCTACCAGCTACAGCTCGGCTACGGGTAAAAGTATACTACTCGTATAGTTTTTGGATGCTCCGATGGTTTGGGTTTGGGGGCGGCGGCAAAAACAGCTTTCCTTCCTCCTCCCGGTCTGCGTGACTGCGACCCGTCTACGGCTGGGGGGGGAGAAAATTGCCGCTCAACGGACAACC